>VZTB01007636.1:488914-521316 GCA_013397245.1 Thryothorus ludovicianus
GGAAGGGAAGGGAAGGGAAGGGAAGGGAAGGGAAGGGAAGGGAAGGGAACTGACACAGTGGAGCATTTCAGAAGACATCGTTTCTTCGATTACACTTCTGTTCTTTATGTCACAGGCCAACCGGGAGTTAAGTCTTAGGCTCCTTCTTGTCCTCATCTCCTGAAAATGGATGAGGCTTCCAGATATGTTGGAGACTGTCGGTGTGCTGCGCCCGTGAGTCAGCAGCTGTCAGTAACAGTTCCACACACGTGGGTGACACCACTGGGGTATGAAAGTCCCTGGAATATCACACACTGGACAATTGGCACGAAATGACTCGATTACTCAAACCCACCCTTGGCACGACTAAGAATATACCAACACCACAGCTGAGGCGTCCCTACGTCTTGGAGAGCACGTAGCACTTCTGCTCCCTGGGGAAGTGGCAACAGTGTAGCTATGCAGGGATAGAGCCCGCAGCAGCTCCTGTGGGTCACAACTCCGCTGCCAGCTCCTGTCAGCTGCATTTCCCTACCATTCACATCTCCATCTGCACTCTTGGGGATACCCAACCCAAACAACTGCTCCTCAGAGGAGATGTGTTTCAGCAACTGAGATCCTCTGAGGAAGATATTCATCCTGCAGCAGATGAACCCAAGGGGAAGCGGTAGCTTATGGGCTTGGGGGTAGCTGGGGCCTTTCCAGGGTACTGAGATGCTCCTGGGCAGCAAGTCACCTCCTTTGCTGGGAGTCACTTGCAGACCAGCCCAGTGGACATTGTCACAGAGCCCTGGCTCTTTGCAAGGGAAACACAAAAAAGACGGTGGGCAGGGAGAGGCAAATGTCATGGGTAGGCAGGAGCACCAGCTTCTGAGCTCACATCAATCGTGCTTGTAAATATTTTATTCATTTCTCAGTTACTGGCTGTAGAAGGCTATTATCCAGCCTCTGGCTATCAGAGAGCAAAAGCATTTAAGAGCATCAAGTGTATAAGCAGGCCTGACATGTAACAACTGCTGCATGAGGGCAGCCCTTTTCAAACTCGTGTCCTCACTGTGGCTTTCTAGCCCAACCCTGAGGCCCTGGCTCTGCCCTGCCCCTCACCCCTGTCCTGAAGCATGCCTGACTGCCCTAACAAGTCATGTACACAGCAGATTTATAATTTATACTTCCAGTCACGGCAAAGTAGGGGGTGCCAAATAATAACCCAGGTTTTCTTGAAACAGATGAGTAATTATGTGTCTATAAAACTGGAAAAAGTTAAATTGGTGATGGGCTGCCACCACATTCCTTTCAATGGAGGCAAATGAGGCAGATCTAATCATATCCTTCATTCACTGCATCCTGCAAAATGCCTTTGCAGTGCTCAGCAAAGAAGAGTGAGCCTTTGACTCAGGTAGCCCAAGCAGAGCAGCTCAGATGCAGAGATGTGCAAACAAGGTCCAAGCTCCAGAGTCCAAACCACCTCTGGAGAGCTCTCCAAATGTGTGGGCTGTTCAGCTCTATTCTTCTAGTGGAAAGACATCTTGGCCTGTTGGCCAAGGCATGCCAAGGTCCAACATAAGCATGTTGGACTTCATTTCAGACCACTGGGCACAATGCTGGGATGATGTGGCAATCTCTCTGCCACCAGGGAAGCAAGCAGGTCACTGGGGAAGAGGAAGAAGAGGGGACAAGAAGTAGCAGGTGGGAAGCTGGGATGAGTAGAAAGCAGGTATGAAAAGTGTAGGAAGTGGTATGGTTAGATAAGGGAAGGGGCAGAAAGGAAAAGACAAGTTAAGGGATAAACTGAAAGGATGAGAAGGGAAGAGATTTTTCAAAGGGAATTATAGGGGTTATTTAAACTGACACCTATCTGAAGAGAGACTGCTTGCATGGTTGCCTAACCTCTAGGCCTGGATCCCAAACAAGCAACAAATTAACAGATGTGCAAATTTAAAACAGATCTTAGAACGGAGATGAAAGGGTGGGAATTACAAGCATTCAGAAAACTGGTGGAGACATCCAGACCCAGAGAGGCAAATACAGAAAGAAGCTGGAAATGCAAATACAGCCAGGTGTCTGCACTGAAATCCCTAGCACACAGGGGATAAGCAAAGGAAATGATGAAGCTGAGCTGGCACATGGGGAAACAGCCTGGCCCCACCATTGCCACCAGCGCTGCTTCAGAGGAGCTTAGCACTGGAGCACTCCATTAGGGAAATGTCACTCTGGAAATAGTCTAGTTGGTGGTGAGATCATCCATTCTTCTCAGCTGGAAACCTGACCCTGCTGCCAAACTTATTTTCCAGGCTAGAAGCTGATGCTCATGGAAAACATTGGCCCCAAGGCCCAAATAGAGATCCTGAATTTGTTGGTGCCAGTGCTCAGCACCCCGGCAGTGTGTGCAGCCATCTCAGAAGGGTCTCTGGCCACGTTGCAGCTGGGTCAGTGGCTCAGCTGGGGAAGATGAGCACAGCCAGCATGATGTGGTGCAAGTCACACTCCACACACTGTCACCAGCTCCCAGGCAGTGCTGGCTAAATTTGGGTTGGCACGGAGTACTCATTACATGATCTTCAAAGAGATTTTACAGAGGCAACAACCTGGCAGTAGGTGGCAAGGGTGTAAGAGGGTTCAAAAATCTGGTTTGATATTAGGTCCCTTAGCTGCTATTAAAGGGAATTAATTTCTCCTGGATCTCTGGCAGCAGGAGGAGACATGTTTTTAGAAACCTTTTCTGGCTCCAAGCATCATATGAATGAGTGTGGATATGTCAAACTCTTCCAGTCATGGCTCTTGTCACGAAGTCATGACTGTGCCAAACCACCATCCTGCATCTGAGGTTTTGGACAACTTATACCATGCCATGCCAGAGAAATGAGCCATTGCATTGGCAGGGAACTCCCCCCAGCCCAGCTCTGTGCTACCTGCTGTCCGTGCAGCTTCAGCTGCTTTTCCATAAGCAGCTGGCCTCAATCCAAAGAAAACAGCAGCAGCAGTGCCATGTCAGTGCAAATGTCTGTGGGAAAGCCAGGCCTGCCGCAGGCAACTAATCTTCCTGGAGCTCAGGGGGAGGCTGGGCACGCTCCAGGCCCTGTGCCTAATATTTGCCGTGACACCCAGATAAAATTTGTATGCGGCTGGCAGGTGCTCACCTTGTTTTGGCTGGGGCAATATTTGAGTGTGTGGTGAAGGTGTGAATTACACTCTGTTTCAGGCACTGTGGAGCATTGAGGGATAGCCAGGGGTGCAGGAATCTACCCTGCCTCCAGCTGGGCTTGCAGGCAAACTCCTGCAAAGCCCTCATCTCCCTCCCTTGCCTTCCCTGCAAAAACCACTGGCCTGGGGGGACAGGGCAGCCCCAGGAGCCCCCAGCCACTTCGGTCTCAGGCACACTAGGGAGAACCAAGGGACAACACTCCTAAGGAGGAGCTGAATTTGGAGAGTCAGACGCGCATCATTTGGGACACTGGAGTGAACTGAAATGCCAGGTGTCCGGATGGAAGGGTGGCGAGCGTCCCTGCTCCGGCCGGCAGTGAATAACCATTAGCCAGGGCGCCTCCAAAGGCCGCTGCCTGCGGGCAGACGTGACTGCAGGCACAGCCTCGGCTCCCGTGCTTGTGGGAACCTGGCGGAAACCCTCCCGGTTTCCCCTGGTCCCGGCTCAGCTGCGCTGGGGGATTTGCATTGGCAGCAGGGTGGCGGGGAAGCTCGCCCGCCCCTCGCCCGCACGCTGCCAGCGTCCTGCCAGTGCCGGCAGCCTTTCGCCTCTCTGAACTTTTTGTCTCTTGTGTGAAAGAGGAGCGTTTATCAAAGGAATCGTTTAAACAATTTAAATGCATCTTAATTAGAAGTGGGCAAATGGCACAAGGAGCCATACAAGGAGCAATACCTTTAGCTTGGAAGCACACCTTTGCCCATACACTCCTTTCTCACCTGTAGACATCCCTCCCTTCCATCACAGGTCCCTGGGAAGCTCAGCTGGCTGGGTATCTCGATGCACCCTGGCAGCCTGCAGTGTCCCCACAGCTCCACATCACGTTATGATGCGCTCGGCTGGGTCGGTGCTCCCTCAATCCCCTCTCCCAGCCTCCCACTGCTCTCCTAGCCCCAGGACCCTGCCCCCTCCCTGACACCCCTCGCTCCTGACCCTAGTGTCACCTATAGCTGCAACAGCTATTCAGCCTATATCCATTACTAAAAGAAGAATCCTCTGTAAAGCAGCAGAAAAGCCCTGGCTGTACAATGTGCGCAGAGTGAAAAGGGAAGGCTGTTAACACCACTTGGAAGGGGGCCTGCATTTGACAACAAACACAGCCAAGTTTCGAGCTCCTTGCTAATTAGTCTATTAGCTGTATGAGCAGAGAAAGTCTCTCACCATCCAGCGCCGCTCCACTCCTGCGCTTCAGCCCTGTCACCTCAGGAATCCCGTGCCCCATCTCCGTGGTCCGGTGCTACGTAGGCATCACACCAGTGGCTGGCCACTCGCCTGCGTCTGCACAGAAGAGCCAGCCAGAGATGGCTCCCTGCTGCCGACCTTCTCCAAGGGACAAAAGCTGCTTAAGAAATAGAGCCAAAGTCCCAGGTGCTGCTGGGATGCCAGGCTGTGGAAGCAGAGAGCACCCTGCAGTAACCCATAGACCTGCACGTCTGCCAGATGGACACCCCCGGCCCCACAGCATTTGCAGGAGCCACTGGGAACAGCCCTGTGAAGAACCCATCCTCCTGCCAAGCAGCACACCTCCCAGTCACCCTCCTGTGCCTGCAGAGCCATCACTCCAGGGAAGATGTTGCTCCCTGGGGCATATTCAAGCAGGGAGCAAGCAAAACCATCATTATTTACCCCAGCATGTGAACCCATGCATCTCTACATCCCCAGCCTTTCATCACCTTTCTGACAAACCAGCCAGCCAGTCCAGCAGAGAGAGGTTCCCAGTGTATCAGCAGCAGCTGCAGAGCATCCATCCATCCATCCATCCATCCATCCATCCATCCATCCATCCATCCATCCATCCATCCATCCATCCATCCATCCATCCATCCATCCATCCATCCATCCATCCATCCATCCAGCACTCCAGCCATCCAGCCATCCATCCATCCAGCACTCCAGCCATCCAGCCATCCAGCCATTTGTCCAGGGAATGGGTTAAACAGCCTCTGCCCCACCCTTGAGGCCAGCCTGGGTTTCCAGGCATGGAAGGGAGAGGCTTACAGCTGGGGATCATTACTGGGCAGCCATAAGGAGGGTGGAGGCTTTCCTCCCACACTGATCAGAGGAGCTTTGCAACTGTATGCCCTGGAGCCAAGGGATGAGGTCCAGGGCTTGTTTACCACCTTCTGTGAAACTGGAGTTTTGTCCACTCCAAGAGCATCTGCAGATCCACCATGAAGTGATGTGTCATGTGCTCCCCAGAGCAAGGGGACCACTTGATGAACACCCAGTCTGCTTTGGCTGACTTCTCCAAATCAGAAGGCCCTGATTTCGCTGGCCTGCCTTGGCATATTTATTTATCTAATATCCTCTTGACTGGGAGGCAAGAGGGGATATTGTGTTCCCAACCCTTTTACTCCTCCTAACAGAGCCCATTGACAAGTCATGGGAACAGATATACCTCTGCTGCCTGAAAACATGGAGCAGCAAAACATCTGATTCAGTCTTGCCCTGTGCAGGACTTGCAGGAATCAAGGGAAAAAGACAGGCAGCCTTTCTGATTTGAACACAGTGCAAAACCTCCAGACGCTGAGTGCTCTCTACTCAGACTGTCCAAAAGACTTGGAGAAATTTAGCAAAATCCTAAGGGATGAACTAATAGTAGAGGAACTAAGCAGCAGCCATTTTGTTGTGGGGATGGCATGTTGCCTGGACATTTACAGATGAATGGAAACCCACATGCCAAGGGATGCCGGAAGCTCAGCCTTTTCCTTGGAATGATGGGGAGCTCCACATGAAAAATGGATGACTCAGTCTCCTGAGCACCACAGTCAGACAGGGAGGGGAGGAAGTCGTGGTACTCCTCCAAGCTCAGCCCCTGGAACAAGTTTTCCAGATATAAAAATGAGATGTTTAGCTAGTGTGGCTGTTTCCCTGCTTCGTGCCCTCAAGCAGCAAAGCTGTGCTGGCTGGTAAAAATCAACAGTGTAGACACAATTTACCTTTTTCCAATGAAAGCCAGGAATGTCTGAGGGCCAGTCGTAGCTTCTGAGGGTTGAATGGATGTGTATCTCTTCATCCAGCAGAATTGAACCAACTGCTGGGGAAGTTTCATCTTGGCTAAACAGGACATCCAGAGAAGGTACTTTCCAAGATCTAATTTGTACTATCCACTGTGACCCCCTTCTCCTCCCTTCCAGGCACAGGGGATTTTGTAATCTCTGCAGGATGGCCTTATCAAATACTCTTGAGCTGCAATATAACATCTTAGAGGAAGCTATTCCCCTTGATTTCATCCTGCACATTACACAAGGGTGATTCAGCCAAGGAGTTTGGAGGAATTATTTATTAATGGGTCATGAGATCACTGACGTCGTTTTTCTGTGAAATCACTAGGAAGCAGAAAACAGATCATTGGCCTCAGGTCCTTGAAAATTATATAAACCTGTGGGGAATGTCTCTGCTGCAGACCTCATCTGCTCTTGACAGATGTTTATACCACAGTGGCCTCTCTCATCTCAGAGCAGTAATCCAGGCAAAGGCCAGCTCAATCACTGCAAATGTGCCTCCAATACACTAATGTGTGGTGGGTTGGCTTTTCTGTGTCAGCGAGTTTTAGGGTCTAGTTTTTCCATGCAGACTCCACCAGCCTCTGTGAACATGCTCACCCTCTAGCAGAGGCACCCACTGCTTGAGCCAGCTTTTACAGAGCATTTGAGTTTGAAGGAGTGGTTTGCACACTTCAGCACCAGGCTGAACGAGCACAGACAGAAGAGGATTCTCTATGCAGACAATGGCAACAAGTCTGTGTGAAAAGGAAGGTAGCTCAGGTCTGCTCTAGACAGCCTTTTGCAGAAGTCTGGCATGGCTCTGAAGGACTCCTGTGGGTTCACCTTCTCACTGAATCCCTGGAGAACTCAGCAGCTTCAGTGTGCTCTCTTCCCGAAGGGCTGCTGTGAGGTCCAGTGGAGACTGAGCCCCCCTTCTCCTGTGTCATGAAACCTCATTCAAAGACTGTTGTTTATTCCACATTTGCACATTACCTTCCATTAGTGGCTTAACTTCAGTCACCACAAAGGGTAGGCGTCCTCCACCTCCTCTCTAGATCTCCACTTGTTATCTACCCAGCACCAAATGAGGGACCTATTCAAGAAGTCTTCCCATCTGATTCTTGTACACAGGAATGATGAAATAAGCCTTTCTGGTTAACTGCAAATTTAGGAGCCTCCACAGTCCAACTAAACCACTGCATTTCCCATGAAGAAGTGATAGCAGCCTGCTGTCCAGTGTCAGCTCAAAGGCAGGTCTGTCTGAACAGCAGGTTAAGCTTCATTTAGGCTTCCTGGTGGTGTGCCATGTATCCTGCAAGGCTATCCACTTTTTGAAATGGAATATAGTGTGGTGCCTAGAAGACATGGCAATGTGGGGAGATGTTATGCCCTTGTTACCCTGCAAAGACCAGGTGTGCCTTACCATGTAAAGGAGCATGATCTAAAACAGGGTACATCTAGCTGTACCTCTGCCTAAACAGATGCCACTATCCAAGCGGGCCTGATGAGTATTTGCAGCATCTTGGTTTCAGAAATTTCTCAAGAAGGAGATTGTGTTGTTGGAGTATTGGGTTGGAGGCCTGTCACCGGTGGTGTCCCCAAGGTCCAATACTGGGCCCAGTATTGTTTCACAAGTTCATCACTGACCTGCATGAAGGGGCAGATGCCTCCTCAGCAAGTTCACTGATGACACAAAGCTGGGAGGAGTGGCCAGTGCCCCAGAGAGCTGTGCAGCCCTTCAGAAGGAGCATGACAGGGTGGAGAGATGGGCAGGGGGGAACTGTCTGAAATTCAACAAGGGCAAATGCAGGGTCCTGCACCTGGGGAGAAATAACCCCAGGCACCAGTACAGGCTGGGGTCTGACCTGCTGAGGAGCAGCTCTGTGGAGAAGGAGCTGGGGGTCCTGGTGGACAACCAGCTGTCCATGAGCCAGCAGTGTGTCCTTGTGGACAAAAAGGCCAATGAGATCCTGGGGTGCATCAAGAACAGCATTGCCAGCAGGTCAGGGGAGGTGATCCTGCCCCTCTACTCAGCCCTGGTGAGGTGCACTTAGAGTGCTGTATCCAGTTCCAGGTTCCTCAGGACAAGAGAGACATGGAGCTCCTGGAGCTGATCTAGTGGAGGGTAACAAAGATGATTAAGGGACTGGAGCATCTCTCTTACAAGGAAAGGCCGGGGAAGCTGGACTTGCTCAGTCTCAAGAAAAGACAACTGAGAGGGGACCTCATCCATGTCTATGATTATCTAAAGGAGGGGTGCCAAGAGGGTGGATCCAGGCTCTGCTCAGTGGTGCCAAGCAGTAGGACAAGAGGCAATGGCAGAAACTGATGCACAGGAAATTCCACCTGGATATGAGGAAGAATTTCTTTACTGTGTGGGTGACCCAGCACCCATGAACAGATTGTCACAAGAGAGAGGTCATGAAGTCTCCATCACTGGAGATACTGAAGAACTGTCTGGACACAATCCTGTGCCATGTGCTTTAGGTTGACCCTGCGTGAGCAGCGAGGTTTGGCCAGGTGGTTCCTTCCAACCTAATCCTCTCTGTGATTGTGTGGTCTCTGCAAAGCACTCTGTCTTAAGAGAACAGGAGCCTTTAAGGACCTGAAAAGTTTTTTCTGGATGTCTAACCTTGTCTAACCTCCTGAAGATGGAGAACAGCTTGTTTGGTTTCTTTTTTAGACATTTGTTATGAATGTGAAGGTTGTCACGTTCTCCCTTTCCTACCCTCATAAGCAGACTAAACAAATTAAGTTCTTTGAAACTTCACTCATAGGTCATGGTTACTAGGCTGCTGATCATCTTTCATGGACTCTGATAGGTGTAAGCTTTTATTGAACTATATTGCCTAAACTGAATATATCCAGAAAGTATGAAGCTTTCCTAATACTTTATTAAGTGGAATGATTGCAGCATGCTTGTGGCACTTTTGTTTATACAACCTAGCAGCAACCTTTATTTTTGTTCACATCTGTGTGTCATCAAGTCACTCAGTTATGGCACCCATCACCTCAATGATATCCATGTCCTTTTCTTAAAGCCTTGTTGCCCCCTTGTATATGCATACAGCAAATTGTCCTGCTGTGTGTGGCTTGCATTTCCCCTTATGAATTGCATCCTGTTTATATCCATTTCACCAGTGTCACACCCTGCCTGAACTCCCATCCTGAGCTCCAAGTGCCTGCAGCCACCACGTGGCAAATCAGTGTCAGCAAAATACTCGACATGAGCCAGCACTGTGCACTCACAGCCCAGAAGGCAGATGGAATCCTGGGCTGCATCAGTGGCCAGTAGGGCAAGAGAGGGGATTCTGCCCCTGGTGAGAGCCCACCTGCAGTGCTGCATCCAGCTCTGGGGTTCCCAGCACAAGGAAGGACATAGACCTGTTGGAGCAAGTCCAGATGCGGGACATAAAGGCGATAAGAGGACCAGAGCACCTTCCCAACAAAGACAGGCAGAGGAACTTCAGGCTGTTCAGCTTGGTGAAGGAAAGGCTGCATGGAGACCTTATAGGGGCCTTCCAGTATCTGAAGGGGGCCTACAGGAAAGCTGAACAGGGACCCTTCATCAGGAACTGTAGTGATAGGACAGTAAGTAATGGATAGAAACTGAAAGAGAGAGAATTTAGGTTAGATATTAGGAAGAAATTCTTTACTGTGAGTGTGGTGAGACACTGGAACAGGTTGCCCAGGGAGGCTGTGGATTCCCCAGCCCTGGCAGTGTTCAAAGCCAGGCTGCATAAGGCCTTGAGGAGCCTGGTCTAGTGGGAGGTGTCCCTGCCCATAGCAGCAGGTGCTGGGACTAGATGATCTTTAAGCCATTTCAACCCCTTGACATTCTATGATTCTGTGGAATGTAATACACATCTTTGAAACCAACAACCAGGTTGATCATGCAAGTAGCTCTCAGCATTACAGCCAGGACACATTTTGTTCATCTCCCCCAGCCCTGCTGCAGAAGGAAATTAGGCTGTTGCCAAACCCACACTGACTCTTACTTCTTATATTGCTCTCTTGGTCAGCCTTACAAATAAAATATCTGTTCCAAGGCCCTTGCTGTTGCTGAAGGCATCCTAAAATTTCTGAAGTCCTGTGACTGCATTTCCCTTACTCCTTTAAAAACAGGTACTATGCTCCTGCCTTTATTCCCAAGTCATCTGGAACCTCAGCCCTTCTTCTTAAGATAATTACTACCACATTTAAAACCATTTCAGCCAGGATTTCTGCAGGGCCAAGTAATCTGAAAGGAAGGGAGACACATCTGAGGTCACTGACAAAAGGATGAGGGAACCAGTGACTCTGCCCCATCTGTGGGGCACGTGGTTCCAACCTCTCTGTCTGGTTAAGGGAGCCTGCAGGTGCAAGTCCAGCACCTCCTGTGGCACAAGGAGTGTACGTGAGCCTGCAGGCAGCATCCTGCAGCATCTGGCCTGTTTATATAGCAGGGAGCTTTTGTCAACATCAGGAGGTTAGCCAATGAAGGGAAATTTTACAATTACACCACACAGCTCTGTTGACTGAAAAGGAAGAGTTAACTTCAAAGCTCCACGTAGCCAGGCTCACGTAGTCCAGCCAGCTGCACAATGAGACATTTCAGCGGAAGGCTGGGAATCTGCTGGATGGATGCAAGACATTCACACGGGGCAGATAGCAGCTCTCGCTAGGCAGCTGGCAAACGGGCAGCTCCCGGGAGCCAGAGAGCGCCCTGGGAAAGGGGCAGGCAGAGCAGGGAACAAAGGCTGCCGAGTGGCTGCGGGTGCGATGCTGATCAGCATCCTCTCCATCAGGCTGGAGCTGGCAGCTGCCTCTGGGCACCCTGGATGAGTGGGCCACTGAGTTCCCAGGCCCCTTGAGGGATGCAAGAGCAGTTTCACAAAGTGCAGTTCTGCGCATCAGTGAAGGGGCTGCCCCAGCGTTGCCCCCCTGTCTCAGACACAGTTTTTCGTTTCTTTTCCTAGACAGGATAGCCCCAAGTCTTTGGGGAACCTTTTTGCCTTGCCCCCTTACCTTTAGCCATGAATGAATTTATTCTTTGCCCTGTTCTTGGTCCAGCAGTTTTCCCAGCCGAGCCGTGAGCAAGGTAGGCGGAGGGAAACACTACACCCAGCTCCCACTCACTTGTCCCCTGCCCGCCGCAGAGCAGACAGGCAGCCCTGCACACGATCAATTACAGAGGACGGAAATGCCCCGTGCCCAATATCCGGTGGGGCTGAGTGATGACAGCCCACTAATCATTTCCAGAATTTGTGATTGGAATTAAAGGGCTGCGTTTGCCTTCGGTGAGAGTAGGAAGGGCAGCTAGGGGAAGGGAGTGGGCCACATTTAGGTAGGGAAGAGACAAAGCTGTGCAGAATATTGCTATGCTGCTGCAGTGATTCAAGCTGAGAGGTGATTTATGGGTTTACAGGACTGAGATAGGTGTGGGACATCTCATGATAGTGAGTGGTTACAGCTTTGCTGGACACCAGTGTCCCCTCCCACCCATCACACATAGCACCTCCACTTCCAACAGCTGCATGGTCCCTCCCCACTTTCTTAAGGTCTTGGGAGGGAGTAGGTCCTGCCTTCCCTCTGCCAGCCCTACCAGGTTATCAATTCTGCCTGCTGGCTTGCTTTCCCAACAAGTGCCTGCATGCTCCTTCACTTCTCACCTGCTTGTGTCTGGGAGAAGCTTCCCACACATCTTCTCCAGATCTCTTTTTCCACTGTGGTGCTGGGGAGTGTAGACAGAGATCAGCCACTTGCTTTATCCCAGTTGTGAACTTGCCTCACTGAATTTCCTGGTCTTCTCCATATCCCTGGTGGCTGGTGCCGGGGTTGTTGCCAGGCTGCCTGCTCTGGGAGAAGTACATCCTTGGAAGGAGCCATCTTTTCTAGTTTTGTATCTCAGCAGGACCCAGCAGAACCCCAGGGGCTCTGTTTGCACAAGAAGTATTTGGTCAAAAATCAGCTCCTGCACTCCAGACACAAGGTACGGCCCCAGTGGTACACAAGGTATGGCCTCCAGGATACCAAAAGCAAAACCAACCTTTTATTATTACCTGTGTCACCAAGAAATGATCGCTCCAGAAGAGAAGCAAAGATGTGCTTGCTGACCTAGCTTGTTGCTTTGAAGCCCCTCATCCAAAAGTAGCCCCAAGAGGGTCTCTAGGATGTTGCCCTTTCTAAGAACAGACCTCTTTTCCCTTAGGAACAAGGCACTGCCTGAATTTTCTCCTATGCTCCTTTTAGGGGCTTCTCTCATTTTTGCCTGAAGGTATAGGTCAGCTCTATAAGGTAAGAAAACACCCCCCTGGTCTTTCCACATATCCCTACTCTGGGCCCCCAGCTACGAAGCTTCTCTGAAGGGAGGCTAGTGGCAAAGTCAGGCGGAGACAAGCTGGAGAGAGCTATGGAAATGGAAGCCAGCAAGAGGGTGGGACGCCTGGAGGGCCACAAAGAAACTTGTAAGTAATTGTTTCAGAGGAAGAAGAGACTGAGCTGTGGAATGGAAATTGCTGAGCTGTGTGCAGCACACGTGCAGGGCAGGGAGGAAGCCTTGGGACACTCCTGGAGCGGGGCAGCCAGCTCCTGCAAGAGCAACATCCTATGTAACACCCTCGTGTCCATGCTACACACAGAGCTTTGGCAGCATATGTATTTTGGGATGAGCCTCTCTGCCTGATTTCCAGATAAGGATTTTACAGCAATTACTTGCTCCCAATTTCAAACCACTGCAGATGTAACATGTTTCCAAGCTTCAGGTGGCCACTTTTTCCAAACTGCTGTTTTGCAGGGCTGGGACATCCTTTAGCAGAGATCATCAGAGCGGGAAACCTTCCCTGTGTAGCCTGCTAAAGGCTGAGTTTGAAAACCTTCTGCAGACCCTGCCTGCCCCAGCTGGGCGAGGAAGATGTTAGCAAAGAGCCTGGGATGAAATCACAGTCTGGGAGGTCTCTTATTCCACCTCGCAGCCTCGGAGTAGAGCTCAGTGCCCTGCTCAGATCCACTTTATGAGTGCTGCTGTTTGATGCAAATTCTCCATCCTTAGTTCAGGGATTGAGATGGGTTCAATTAACACGCTTCATGCAGTAACCGAGATAAAGGGAGACGTCTGCTGGGTCAAGCCCTGCCCGGGATCATGCCAACAGACACGTTTGGGAGAGCAAACAGGTATCAAGAGTGTGAATTAATTTCCCAGGCTCATTTATCACCACCTCTCATTTATCCCGGCCTCTCAGGGATGCTGACTTCCTGTCTCAGTGCCAGGCTGCACGTACAGGAGCCGGGTTCTGGCTAAGGAATCCCAGGCAGCATGCTTCCATCTCCACCCCCGGGCTGCTCCCTCCAGAGCATGGCAGGCAGGGCAGAGCTGGGGGAAAGCCAGGCAGGAGGGTGGCAGCAGCCCACTTGTGCCTTTCCCCTGCTCCTGTGGGCCTTGCTCCTAATTGGTGCCAGCTCCTGGCTGGTGACCACTGGGATGAAAGTCACTGGTGTGAAGGATAACTGAGGGATGCTGTGGTGCTGGGGCAGTGCTGCATAGCTTCCAGAAGAGGGATGGTATTTGTGGAGGGCCTGGGTGAGGGTGGGGTCTTGGCAGCTGATGTGGCAGAGACAGGACTGAGATCAGCCCTTCACAGATGAGGAGTGAAGCGAGGAGAGATCCCAAAGACCAAGGCGTGGCATTACGTGTCAGGCATTGGGAAAGGCCTGCAATTGCACCCTGAGGCACAGGGATGAGTGGAAACAGCGACATGTTTGCTCTGCTCTGACTGCCAGGGCCACACTGATGGAAGGTTTCTCCTTCCAAAGCCTTTAGTCCCACTTCAGTACATCCCTGAGCTCCCAGCAGAACTGGCTGCCCAACCTAATACAACTTTGCTCTTCCAAAAATGGAGGTGGTGAGGGGTAAGAGAACCCAGTCCCACCGCAGGATTCCTCCCCCAGGCAGCCCCATCTCCTGGGCCCTCCCTTGGCTCCTGATGGGCTGCATCTCCTGTCAGCCCACAGACTCCTCCTCCACCATTGGCCACCAAGGGCTGAGTCTACTGGTGTTTGCATCAGCCAGTCTAAGGCTGATGCAGCCAGGGATGTTGCTGAGGAGCTGGCAACAAAGGAAACTCTGTAGTACTGCCCAAATATTCCCAACGTCCTTCAAGAGCAAAACCCCTTTAGCTTGTAAGGAAGATGCAGAGAAGCTTGTAGGCTTGTTCAGCAGATAGCACCCTGTGTTCACCCTCCCAGAACCCCACCAAGGGGCTAGGTCAGTACCAAAACAAGGAGAATGTAGTATGTCCCCAGTGTCTAAAGAGCCCCACACCTTTCTGAAAGCCTCATGCTCTGCACGCCCTACAAATTTCTGCAAGCACTGGCTACACTGGGACTGCAGCTTGCAGAAGAAGAGGGCTCGGATCTTAAGGAGAATTTGGATGGTGTTAAAATTTGGGGAGATAAAAGACAAGGCTTGGATGTAAAATAATCCAAGAAAGAGAGAAAGTTTGTAACCAGCTCAGAGAAGGAAGCATGTGGGAGAACAGGGAGTGTGCTCCAAGGGATGCCATGGTGCAAGGTCTGCACGGACGCAGCAATTCCTGTATACAGTGAGCCCTTGGAGCAGCAGCAGGAAGGGGATTCAAACATGAGTCGGGTGGCTTCTTACTTAGAGGAAGGAAATGGTGTAGAGGACAAACACCAGCCTGGTAAGTGGAGAAAAGGACCACCACCTCCTCTCCTGAAACACTGCTTTGGCCTTCACATACCAGGGGCTTCTGCAAAAGGAACCAGCAGCATCTCCTAGGGGAAGGGATTCGCTCCAGCTGCCCAGGTCAGATGAACAGAAATGGGGGAGCTTTTTGACACACTGGCTAATAAACTATAGCAGCAGCCCAGGTACTCAACTTGAGAACATATTCTAAAACACCTTGCCCACCACACGTCCCTTGCCCTCCAGTGGCATCTGTCTGTGTACTCAGCATAGCCACAGCAGGCAGCCCTGATGGTGTGCAGACGAAGGCACAGAGACAAGCACAGGGACTGTAGCAAGCTGGTCAGCTGCCCAGTGCAAAAATTCCCTGTAAGAATTTACTGCAAATTTCTTGACTCCTTTGGCATCTCCCCCAAACACACAGCAGGGTACTGATGAGGAGGATGGCTCTTGGGCTCATAGGACATTTGTCTCAGAGAGCATATGTGCTGTCCTTGCAAATGGCATAGCATGCTGTAAAGTACTATCTATCAGTCCTGAAGGATGAACCCAATCTAGCATTAAATCCAGCTGGCTTGAGTGCCAAGAGCAACAAAGCTCTGGTCCCACAGACTTCAATATGAGTCATTTACCCCCAGCATGGAGCCTGGACCATGTCCTTGTGGTGACTAACTATTGGCATTGCTAGCTCAGAGGTGTCTATATATGTCCTATACCTGCCCAGCTGCTGTCCTTTCCTAGAGAAAAGTCATTCCTCATACAAACAGCCCTTGGGCTCTGCCACCAATGCTGTCTGGCACAGTTCCTGCCCTGTGCTGCCTTGACTGGCAGGCAGCATAGTTGGTGCTGTGGGTGCCTCAGTTCTCCCTTCCCTGGTGCTGCAGCCAGTCACAGAATCATGGGATCACAGTCTGTGGGAACAGTGATGACAGCAGAAATCCTCAGAACGCAGTATGTGCAAGCTCTGATGCTGGTTGCTCAGTTCCAGGCCTACAACACCTGTCCTTTCTAGGTCCCCAGCATTTTGTTTTCACTGCCAGGGCAGACTATGACAAGCTCTGGTTATTTAAAGAGACTCACTCCCAGTCATTACAAGGTTTCCTTGGCCAACCCAGTCCCACTCGCTGATGGGCATCTCACACAATCAGAACACAGTATATTTGTGGCCAGCCCCAAGTCCTGAGCAGGATGAGCAAAGGGCTCTCCTCCAGGGTCTCTCTCCTTGGTCATTGGGAAATAATAACCCATTGGGAAAGCAAAAGAATAAGTACCCCTGTGCCCCCTCTGTGAACAAACTAACCCCAAAGACCTCAACCAGACTACACTGCAAGACACCAGGGGACCCCCACAGGTCTACCCGCTGGGAAAGTAGCAGCACAAGAGATCTGAGCCATGCCATGGCTCCCAAAAACTTTGTTCTTCCCTGCCTGCTTCTCAATACCCCTACCATTGCCCCAGCTCCCTTTCTCTCTACCTCTGCCAGGTCAGCCCACAGCTGTGCTCACTGTGGGATTCAGTCACTTCCTGACATTCAGCACTGTGCACGGTGACCAGGAGCAGATGTATATGAGCAATCAGAGTAGAGTGGGAGATTCAATACCACAACCAACAGCACACGGAGAGCATGTCAGGCAAGGGAAGGAAAAAAAAGAAAAATTAAAAAANACCACAGACGGCTCAATACTTTCCATGTGGTGCCGCTAAGGAGGAAATCGCCTCCATTTGCTACGTGCAGAGCCGGGTGTCTTTACAGCGGCCGGGAAGAGAAGGGAGCCTGTTTCCCAGGTGGGGAGGAGGGGCTGCCGGAGCAGTGCAGCCGGGATGAGGAAGGTGCCTCCCACACCCACGCGGGACAGGGGTGGCGGTGGCCGTGCCGGCGGTGGCCGTGCCGCGGGGACACCCTGGCAGGGCGCGGGGCCGGGGCTCCCGGAGCNCCGGGGGTACCCGCTCACGCTCCCAGCGCCAGGGGCTGCGGGACACCGGCTCCTTATGCCGCATCCAGTCATGCTGCTGGTGCTGGGGTACCAGCTCTGACCCCTCCCCTCCTCCCCGTGTGGCACCCTGCGCATTTTCACACCGCTCAAAACAGGGGCCAGGGCAGGTGAGGACAGATTTCCCAACCCCGCTGCATCCCTCTGAACAGTGTGGTGGGTGGGACGAAGGCTACAATGTGTGTGTTCCATCCCCCCCCTCCCGCTCCCTCCTCGTGACTGCCCCTCTGGCCTCTGCACCCACCAGGGTGCTACCAGCCAGCCACGGCTGATGCCTCTTGCTGTGCCCGGTCCCCTCCCTGGGCCTCCTGCCCAGCCCAGCCTCCTCTAGGAGCTGCTGTCCCCATCCTCCATCGCAGCTGGCAGCCATTTCTGCTGGGGCAGGAGAGGGGGAAGGATGCTCCTGCCCAGGGTCCTTATCTGAGGCACACCCAGATTGCTGTTTGCAGGATGATGGCAGAGGATGCAGCACCTGAGGGCAACTGAAGTCCCCCTGGAATTTTGAGGGCTTATCCTGTGATGTGCTGAGCACCTCAGAGGATGGGGGTCCCTTCTTTCCAGCCATTCCTTCTTCACTTCCACCATCACCACCAATACAGGAGCTAACCCTTCTTCATCCTCAGACTCGTTTCTGGGCTGGTGCCACAAGGTCCATGCTCCTCACTCTGTCCCACAGCACAGCTAGACATGCTGCAAAAGCTACCTCTCCTTGCCAGCCCCTAGCACCAGTGGGGTGCAGTCCTTGTGCCAGCCTCACTGGAGTGGGGAAAGCCTTGGGCTGACAGGTGGCATCACATTACCTCATGCCCTTGGATCAGGAGGCAAAGTCCCTGATCAGAGGTCTGCCACAATCACACCTGGGCTTTGCAAGCCAGGGAAAGTCCATGGTGTTCAAGCTGAGCAAGGTCGGGTTGAGGGGAGGGGTTCAGCCTGGGGACCAGGGCACAAGAAGCCCTTCCCCCTCTGCCCTGGGCACCTCAGTGGAAAGCAAAGAGGTGTTTGCTGTGGCTTCACTGCTCTCATGTCCACGCTGCTGTCCGCCACAGCCCACAGAGCACATGGGCTTGATATCATGAGACTCACATCCAAAACGTTTCTCCAGCTGTGGAAAGGGGACTGCCAGAAAGGCTGGGAAAATACCTTCTGCTGCCTGCAGCAAACACCTCAGCTGTGAGTTGTAAAGTCAGCCTGGTTCCGCTCCAGGCTGCCTAAACACCAGCCCAGACCCCCTGAATGCCTTCCCCGTCATATCTGCAGAATCACAGCTGCTAAGGAAGTTCCAGCTCTCCCACTCCTCTCTGGGAAGCCACTACTCTGTCCCAGTTTGACCCATGTCACTGGGGCTTTGTCTAATCTCATTTGCACAGGTGGGGAACGCTTGTAATCCACAGATCAGTATCCATGCCAGGTAAAGCACAATCAACCTTTAGGCCATTGCTGTTCCCTGAGAAAAGACAAGATTAACAGGGCCAAGTCAGGGGAAATCCAAATGGCCTATTTTAGAAACTGTCTGCTACAAAAAAGGCTCTGGAGGAGAAAACAACATTTTGATGGCTGTGGAGTTCTTCAAATTCATCAACCATAACACACAAGGAAGTAAGACAGTGTGTACACAACCCATACCATTTTGGCTGGTCCATCACTTTTCCCACAGTTCTGCTCATCCTCAGAAGACCCCATGTGATCGGTGCCAAGACCCATTGCAGATTTTTGTGGGGTGCACTGGAGTACAGATCATTTGGCAAAGCCTTCAAGCCTTCTTTGATATGCAGGAAAAGAAAAAGCTTTAGGCTGACACACACAAGTCTCCAGCACCCCACTGGAGAGAGAAGGATGCCACTGCAGTCCTCAAAAATGTCACTCAGTTCACCTCCTGAACCACAAGACCTCCTGGCAATAATGGTGTCTATAGGATACCGCAGGAACCAGGATCCTGGGCAGTCCACCCCAAGGCCCTCCCCAACCTTTTGCAAAGAGCAGAACTTACCTCCAAACACCTCCTGACATGTGTGACTCTCCCCATTGGGATGTCTCATGGTTGCCCTGCAAACTGTCACATCTGGAGGCTTCCTGGGCACCTTCTGCAACGAAGCAGGCTGTCAGCTCATGAGGCTGTGTGTCCCAGCTCTGCAGCTGCCAGCCAGCTCCCGCTGGCAGGGCCATCCTGCTCTGTACTCACCACTGTGCTTTCTCCAATGTACACCACGGTCAAGAGCTGAGGGTGCCTTATTGAGGAAGGTCCAGTCCATCTGCCTGCAGGGTGGGTGACTCCCTTGGAAGTAGCCCCAGCGTAACTGGGTGCAAAGCCGTGAGACAGTGGCTTGGTTTTTCTTGGGAATCAACATGGCGCCCATAGGAGCTAGCAGTCCCCCAGCAAAGCACAGGGACTTCCAACAGGTACCCCAGTTCATCTTCCAGGAAGGTGTAGGGAGGTGACATCTGCTTGCTGATCATGAAGGCACAGTGGGGATGATGCCACACCATGCTGACCATGGGCAGAACACCCACTTCTACTAGGCATCTCTCCCTCTGTTGGTTTATTAATTTCTTTTTCATTTTCTCTCTCCCCCCTTCTTCCTCCTCCTTCTTTCCCCCTAATCCATGAACAAGACTCTCAGAGCTAGGAGAGGAGAAAAGCAGCACAGCTGCAGATTGGATCAGCGGCGTGCTGGCAGGCAGGCACGCACAGCTGGGAGAGGGGAGCACGCTCTCACACACACAAAGCAGCACCAAATGGAGCGCGTGGAAGAAGGCCAGCGGAGACTGAGGACTCACATCCCTGGGCTCCATCATCTTCCAGCCGAGGAACACCAGTAGATGACCAAGGCTGGCAGGAGGTACCACAATGCTGGAGCCATGCTGAGCACCCACAAGCCATCCAAGCAAAGGATGGGCAAACTCTCCTGACCTTGGAGGCTGTTCATCACATCTTGGTGGCAGCCAGATGCAAAACACCACGTTATCTTCTGTGGCTCTGAGTGTAAATATTTATTTCCTTGTCCAGGCCCTGACACGTCCCTCCTTTCTTCTTCATTTGTCAAAAGCATCCATATCACCAGTGGCAAGAAAAATAGGAGAGAGATGCCACAGACTCAGCAGAAAGGAAAGTGTGGTTTGCTCCTTGTTGAGCACCCAGGAGATGTGGAGAGCCTTTCTCATGGCAGAGGTGGAGAGTAAGGAGGCTGTTATGAAAATTGCAGCTGCACCATGAGTTCCTGCTCTCCATCTCTTGATCTATTCTGTCCTTTCCCCAAACACCCCAGTGACACACCAGGGCCTGGGATGACTGCCAGACTCTCCTTGCTCAGAGGCTATTTAGTCTCCCAGAGAGGAAAAGGAATGCTCATGGGAAATAGTCAGCAGAGCAAAACCAGCACCTCTGAGAACAAACAGCACCTTTGCAAAGGGCTTCCCAGCCCTGCCTGCTGCCACTGCAGCACCACCACAGCAGGGCCAGCTTCTTGCCTTCCTTGTATTCTGTGACAGCAGTGGCCTGTGCCAGGGCACAGCAGTGGTGCAGGAGAGAGAGGAGGGAAAAGGGCCCTGAGCTGGTGGAGCATCTGCACCCACCTTTCAGTGCACAGTGTTTCAGCAGCTAAACAAGGACTTAAGGCTTCTACCATCCACTGCTGCAGTGCAGCCCTCTGCCATTTGCTATGGCTCCAGTACATCCCAGTGGTGGTCTCCTTGCAGCACAAGTTCCTCCCAGTTCTTGGCAGCATCACTTCTGCTTGGGACGCTGATTCCCTGGCATGACAGAACACAGACACACCACATACCACCAAAAGAGAAGCTGGTAAAGCATAATTTCATCACACTGCAGAAAACTGGGAGAGCATACTGTACAGCCCTGAGCAGTTGTATAGCCTCCTCCATCCCTGCCTGCTCCCAGTGCCCCCATCTTCAGCCATTTCCTCTTGCACACCTGTGCTTCCCAGTACATGTTGGTCTGTGATTCCTGGCTCTGCTCTTCCCTCCCCTCCTCGCCCTGGGGTAGAGATCACACAGCCTCCTGCTTGATGCAGGATGTGTTGCAGGATACACCACCATTCAGAGCTGCCACGAGGTGTAAGTCTGAGGTAGCTGGAAAGCACTGGTATAAGCTGACCAACTGTACCGTGACTAAGAAATCATACTATCTCCACTCCAAGTGCCATCTCCAAACCAGGGCATGCCAGTCACAGGTTAAAGACAGGGCACTGTCATTCTGGCTTGAAGGAGAAAGTAGGTGAAGGCAAAAAAGAATGAAAGTTTTAGTTTCATTCACCCCAACCAAACACTATCACCATTCCAGCAGATCTGTGAAAGCAATGACACAAGGGACAGGCATTGCAGATAAGCCTGCTCCTTCCCAGTGCTGTGGACCTGCAGTCACTCTTCCCATGCCAAGCACTGCAATTCAGCTGGTTTTAACTAGGCAATGCTAAAATGTTTGGGTTGAACTTCATCTTGCTGGTTAGCTGCCTAATGCTGAACTATCTAAGCAAAGATAGTTATAAAATATATAATTTCAGCCAAAATGATTCATCTACTTCCAAGAACATTGTAAGGGGAAATGCTTTGGTTTCTCTTGCTTTTGTTATAGAGAAATCTGATGACTTTTTCTTTGAAGAGCTCTTCAAGCTGCATGTTTTTGGCACAAATACTTGGAGTTTGGCAAACGGAGAAGCAGGGAAGGCCTTTGGTTTAGTCCAGATGCACCGTTAGCTGCCACCAAACTTAGCCAAGTCTTTGAAATGTTCCGTTTCACATGTGCTCCCTTAAGGCAAGTCTTAAAAGAGCTTACCGGCCGAATTCCCTGAAACTTTTCCCTTTTCAGGATGTGCTCCAGCCAGGGGCTGAGCAGGATTTCCAGATAAGCAAAGCTGTGGATCGCTGCAATCCAAATCACAAGTCCAAGTCCATCCCTGAGACTAGGCAGCCCCTGCCACATCCCACGCCCCATCCTGGATCAGGCAGAATGAGCAGTGCATGCACAGGCAGGTGGGGAAAAGGGGCTGACTGGACCAAGAGACAAACCCAGGAACTGCTGGGAGGAGGGAGGATTTGGGATGGGAATTTGACTGAAGGGAAACTGGACTGAATTTAGAGGGTAAAAGGAAGGTGAACCTCCATGTAGACTCAGCATGAAGAAATGCAACCAACCGAGAGCAATGATGCAGAGGATCCTGCAAGGCTGCAGCCCTGGAGAAAGCTAGGGTATCCCAAGAACCAGAAGAAACAAGGAAAAGGCCGGGAAGATGGGACAGCCAGCTGCTGAGTATTACCAACAGTAAATGAGGCAAACACTCAGTTAAACCAAGAGGTCTTGGACGGCACTGCAGGCAGCAGTGACAGCCAAAAGGTGGGCAGGGAGCATAGGAGCTGACTTTGGGGCTGTCAGGACAAGACTGCCTCTGCAAAAAGGTTTCTTTAACATAAGGTATGGAGGGAAAAGTTTTCTTCAACACGAGGTCATGGAAATATACCGTGAGTGCTCACACTGGTAGGGGGTGAATCAGTCCTGCACCATGATGCTCTGCCAGTGGAAACCAACAGAGCCCTTTAAGCTGAGAGTCTGCTAGAGGTGTGCAGCCTTCCCTCTCAGAAGACAAAGGAGGGAATTCACCAAAAAGTAATAAACTGTAAATCAGGACACTGCTACCAAACAGGGAGGGACATATCCTGCATGCTGTGGTGCAAATGAAACACTCCAATGTGTCTGAGGCTTAGAATAGCACTATTTGTTTATTTATTTATTTTCATTGTGATGGCTCTGGTTTTGCTTGGAAGCAGCTGCACTGAAGTCTTTGCAGCTCTGAGGTCTCCAACCTCAGCTGTAGCCCAAAGGAGGGCAGAAGGTTTGGAGACCATCCAAGAAAACATTTGAAGCTTATGAGCCTTGCTTTGCACTAGCATTAGGAGCCCCCTTCACAGTCATACTTCATTAGCTCTAGGAACCAGTGCAAACAGACTTTCGCCTTTCATGGAACCACTGTTCTCCATGGATGAGCAGTCAACGCTACCAGTCTCTGCTTTTGCTTTGTTTTTCCCTTAAGGAGGAAAATTTTCCTACCACTTTCTTAAAAATAAAAAAATGGAAAAGCAACACACATTTAAAAATAAAAAAGCAGTGCTTACCCTCATAAAGCAGCAAAGCCTTTTCTTTTTTCCCCCAGAATCCCACAGGAAACCCAGAACAAATCCAGTCACTTTTTCTTAGGAAGCACATCTCCTCTTCCTGGTCTCATACCTAGGTAAGAGCAGAAAGTCTGTATTCAGGCTGTGTCAGCAGCATGGGGGTGGCTCGTCCATCTTCCAGCCAAGGTGCCAGCCAATGACTCATCCACCATGGAAATCAGGGTACATGAAGCAGAAGAATGGAGAAAGCAGTGGTCCATGTTATTCCAAGTGCATCACTTTGCCAGGAGATGTTTTCCTATGCAGATGGGGTCACAGGTCCTGGCAGGCCCAATGGGCAGAGCTGGACCTCAAGCTGTGGGGAAAACTGAGGTGGAGAGTATTTGTGCATGTGAGGGCCGTTGGGAAAGGGAGCATCTGTGGGCAGCCCTCCGCTGAAAGGCTTTCTGTATGGAGTGGCTGGAGAGTATCTCTTGAAGTTTTCTCTTTGTATTAAAATACCCTGAGTCAGAAGGGACCCACAAGGATCATTGAGTCCAAATTATAACTAAGTATTGCGTTTTTTATTCTGCTGTAACAGCAGGTTCTATATTCTGCAGGGAGCTTTCATTTTTTAACACAAACCTGAATTCCTGAAAGCCAGGCAGTCTGGCAAAATTCCCTTCCTCCCCCAGGCCTTCACTGTGAAGAACAAGGGCTGCCTCCTGGTCCCCAAATCCTGCCCTGCCAGACACTCCCCTGCCCTGAAGACTCCCATTCAGCACTATGGTCATGCCACCACATTTTGTTAGCAGGGCATTGTGGCACGCAGTGGGATCAGTGGTCCAGCTAGGCTGCTAAGCCTCCTAAAGGACAAAATGGTCATGAGCTACCTGGACTGTAGCTCCCAGGAGACAGAGCAGTGTCGATACCAGCTCTGTGTTTTAACCTCGCTCTCTCTAGAGGAAGGCTGGGCAGGCATCCAAACTGGGGTAGTCCTCAGGAACTGCACAACCCAAGTGGCTTTCACAGGACCATTTGGCATCAGAAGTGGGACCAGATGAAATTTGGCTGCTGAAGTCCTTCTGCCCTCAACTTCTCCTCCACAGGCTGACTCCTGCCAGATGTTTCTCCATCTTTTCACCACAGCACTTTCAGTTTTGGCCGAGCCGAAAGATGAGCTTCAAAGCTGGGAATCTGCCGAGGGGAGCTAGACTTTAGCAGAGATCGTTTGCCTCACAAATTGATCTGAGAGCTCCTCCAAGGGGCAATGGCACTGCTAACCCACCATTTCTCTCCCCCTGCATATAGGCAGGTGACTGCAGAGCTGTCAGACCTGTGATGCTCAGCAACTTCAGGCGTCTGCTCCACTTTCTCTGGGAGAGACAGCCAGGACACTTCTCTGAGCTCGAGCAGCTCCCACGCAGCGGGCCAGCGCTCAGTGCCAGGGGATGTGTGTGCAGAGCCAGCCGGAGGTAGAATTTGAGCCTGCTTTCTCGGAGACAGCCAGGGCCAAGTCCAGAGGAAAAGGCAAAGAAAGGCTTTGCTGTCAGAGTCAGGGTTTACAACCAGCCATAAATGGCCTCAGTCCCTAAAGTTCCCATGGTGACAGCCCTGGTGGGAACAGGGCTGTCTCCTCTACCCAGTCCCCACCAGCCCTTCCCAGGTCAGGGGGTGCAGCCACCTAGCACAGCCTGGGTGAGCTCACCCAACTCCAGTACCCCCAAGATGGGGAACAAAGTGCAGCCCGAGGTCCAGGGAAGAAGCAGCCAGGGCACCTTGTATAGCATCCCTCTAGGTATGAGCTGCAAGTGCAGCAGCTTTGGGCCTAGATGCTTCTTCAGCTGAGTACAGGGTTTGGTATTCACCTCCTTCCACTCAGGCTCCAACAGACAAGAGACTGGAGACAGCAATGGATGGACCATTTCTCCATTGGACACAGGCACAGAACACCTTCCACCAAGGTCAAAAGCAAGGTTTCTGGAGAGAAAGGCTGTTTGCAACACATGGTCTTTGCTATAAGTTTTTCTTCATTCACTAGCCAGTTTTCTTTGCTGGTGTCTGGCCAACCTGACTTATAACTCTTCCCAAAACATGATATTCTCTTGCTTGTTATAACAACTTTCTTACTTAATGCATTCAGAAGGAGGAGAGGCCCTGTAGAGGCATCAGTGTGCAGTGTAGATCTAGGTTTGCTCCCAGGGAAGGCTCTATTTAACCCACTGGGAGACCATGGGTAAATCACTTGGCTCTTCTGTGTCAAAGACTCCTGTGCATTAAAAGAAATCATAGCTGTTTGCCTGCTCTTGCTCTGCCTTCCATGCTGTTAGAGAAAATCCTGTGGAGAGGGATGGACCATATCCCACCATGGGATCTCCTCTAGATTCCCAGCAAGTGTGACTTGTGACTATACCTGCTGTGGACGCTGCTGCCTGAGCCTACTACCCCTGACGCATCATAGAGAAGATGGGAAGAAAAAGCATTTTTAGGACTTGATCAAACTATCCCGTTTGATTCATCTACTTGAGAATGAAACAACTGATTGCCTTATAAGTGCTACTGGCTGCTCATGAAGTCCAGGATGTCTTGGTGACATTAGGTGTCTCCACAAGAGAGCCTGAGACGTGGTCAGACAACTTATACTGGCCATGGCAGCTGCAGTTAGGATATAGCACATATGGTGTGACTCCAGTGAGTGAAAGAGCTGAGTTTCCCCAGTCATCTCTCTGTGTGTAATTCCTCTTAAGGTAGAAGGCCTTGCCTTGGCTGGTTATGGCATCACTGTGCAATGAACATGAGTCACTGCTGTAACAGGCTGAATTACGACTCCTTGCTTGCTGAGTTTAAAACAGAGGAAGGCAGTTTAAGCAAATGGAAGGACCTAAGCATGTGAAAAATGTTCCCTTTTCAAAACTGCCATTAGCCAATTGAAAATCTCTGTATTTGGGTTGCAAGTCTATGCCAAGTCTCTGTCTGAGGCTCAGTTCAAACACTCAGGCTATATAATCCCTTCCAGTCTGGGCTCATAATGGAAATGCCAACAGACCGTTAAGCACAGCGGTATTGCCAGGTTTTGCTATAATTAAACACACACGGGAAAAGGTATAAATAACCAGGTTAAATTAAGGCAGGGGGCTGTGATTGAAGGGATCTCCGGGAAAGCCTGCAACCTAGTTGTGTCTGACTGGTTCAGGGGTGGTCGACCAGGCACCTGGGATTTGTGCCTGGCTCAGGTGAACCCTCTCTAGCAGATGCTGTGTATTAAAGTGAAGTCAGATGGCAACAACCCCCTGCAGAGCACAACGTTCCAGCCCCAAGGTCTGTGCTCCTGCCCTTAAGGAGCAGCTAAACCTTCTCTTACAGAAAGGTGAGGGGGAAAATGGCAGCCTTGCTGCCTTCTGACCTCACACTCGACCTTGCTGGGTTTATTTGCCCGACTGGGGGCCCATGCTTGTTGTTTGCCACCATGTCCTCATTTCCAGATTAAGTGGCCTGAGGAAACGATGATGCAGTAGCCATAGATAGAAAAAGTTAAATGTATAGCAATGAAAGAGTGGCAGAGGAGGCAGAGACTTCCTTCTGGGATGTTGGTTCTTGCAGACCACTCGGTCTACAGCCTGCAGGTCCCCCAAGGGAAGCGCCTCTCTGCAGCACGCAGGCATTGCAGCCAGCAGAGACACGGCGGGTTCCGCTCTCTCCTCTCTGCAGATTGTTCCCACTTTGACATCCTAGGTCTCTGGCAATAAACCCTCCTGTAGGTAAATGCTGGGAAAGGGGGAACACTCCCAAAGAGGACGCTGGCTTAGGTGTGCCAGCAGACAAGTAAAGCTAGGAAAAAAGGCAGATTCACAAGAGAAATACTCCCAAGCCAGCCTTCTTTCCCCTGATGATGTGTGTAAGTAATACAGCAGGAATGCTGCAGGATTCTCAGGGAAGGCAGCATAGGCACCAATGCCACTGCACAGTCCCATCCTTACTCGAGGCAGCAGTGCCAGGCCCAGAGCTTTTCAGCAGAATTAACTGCACGCACACATCCCTCGTGGTTTTCCTCTTATGACTCTAACTCAGTTTGAATGAGTTTTCTGGGCCAACTCTTCTAAATTTGTATCAGTATCCAGGGAGCTTTAGTAAATAGCACAGTAAATATTTGGTTTTGATATTTGTCTTTCAAAAAGACAATAAGGCAGCAGCCACGCACAAGGACACGGCCACGCGTGCGACCTCAGGCGATCATGGAGCTCACCCTGCATCCGAAAACTGAGGCTTGCTTTTTTATCTAAAGAAATAACTTCACTGGCATTAACATGAAAAAGACCCCCTCCACTGAAACCAGATCCATGCATGTTCTAGCACATACATTACTGTGTATGGTCGTATATTTTTCTGACCAGAGTCATCATGCACCAAATCTTGCACTTTCCAAAAAAAGAAAAAGCTCATTTCCAGCCTGCAAGACCAACTCTGACCTCAGCTTGTGCTTCCCCAGCTGAGCTAATAACACTCCCAACCCCCAAAATATGGAGGCAGCTCAGAATGGAAATGTTAAAGAGCCGTAATTCCAGAGGATGTGAATGGCTAATTCTGTACATTCAAATGAAACAGAGGGGAAATATACTGAATGGAGCCCATGTATAAGATCATATGAAATGTAAAAAGACTTGTTGTTCGGCGCACACACTGCCTCTTCAATCTAGTTCTGTTTAAATGCCCATTCTTTTCGTTTGGCATCTCCTTGTCCCTCGATGGCTGAATCAAAAGAGGAACGAAATAATGACACAAAGATTTTTAAAAACTCAGCTCCAGCTGCAGCAGGGAGAAGCCTGAAGCGAAACGTGAGAGCGTACGGCTCTTTGTTAAGGCTTCCTTGGCTATAGAATATGGTATATGAAACGCCTGGCGGATCCCGTTTGGTCCTATGGAGGGAGAGCTCTTAAGGTGGCTCTCTTGGGTTTGTGGAGGACTGAGGGAAGGCTTCCCCACATTTGCAGGCAGCAAGCATCCCACCTGCAGAGACCCTAGGGCCCAGATGGTTCCCCCTCCAAGCACCCTGGGGGCCCAGGGCACTCTCTCCCTGACAGTGGGTGGTCCAGCCTTTTTTTGTCTTTTTCTTCATTGTAGCTGCCACTTTACATCGGGAAACCAAACTCAGCACTTCTTGTTGGGAGATGGTTCCAATTTATAGAGATTTCTAAGAAATAAATACGTTTTATTCCATGCCTCTAAGGTATTTTTGCATGCCCAGCTGGCAGAGCCACACATACAACTGCTATGAGGTGCTGTTGCCAGTGGAGAGCAGCTCACAGTCCCCAGCCACAGCCTTTCCTAAACTCTACATTTGGAAGTTGGTGGAACAGTCGATGCCCTGATGACTGCAGAGATCCCAGTGTCACCATCCCAGTAGGGCTGGGACCGTGCTGGGGCAAGGCTGCCTGTCACCTCCATATCTCCAGCACCCACAGGAAAGTTTGGCAGGTCCTTGAACCTGATGCCCCACCACAGTCCCCTTGCATATGCTGCATATGCCTTTTGGGACAGGGCATCACCCAGAGCATCCACTTCTGGAAAGGAAAACCACCATTGCCTCAGCTCTCTGGCTGAGGAGAAACCAGGGAGAGAAGTTGTGGTGCACAGGAGGTGGCTTCTGAGGGTGGGGCCAGCTCTCCCCACCACCACTCAGTCCCTTGGCCAGTGCCACGAACAGCAACACCAAAAACATCCAGTAAGTGCTGTGGTGACCGGCTCACCACAGCTGAGAAACTTGGAGCCATATTGCTTAATCTAAACAAATGTTCAGTGAACGTCAACACTAATTCATTTTCCGTGGGCTGAATACTTTTCCTCTCCGAGGCTCTTCCAGCAGCTGTGGCTGATTTCTGCTTATGCCCAGCATGCCTTCCCCAGGACCCCCCACCTTCATGGTCACCACGGTGGTTCTCAGCATGTCCTCTCACAGACACTGGCCCTTCACACATTCTGGGAATGGGCTCTTTCCAGGGTTTCCCTGGGGGAAAACCCAGTGATGCTGGCATGCCCTGAGCTAGCATCAGCACTGAAGGCCCAGTATGCAACCTGTGCACCTTGACAGCAATGAAAATCATACATCAGCATTGAAGGATTCTCTGTATTGTGTGTTACTTGGGAAGTGTAATCCCTGTATGTTGTACCTACCCCACCTCACAGCTGCACCACCACAGGGGCAGTACAAGCAGAGTACCATGCCTGGATAGGCAGCAGGATGCTTCCCTGCTGCAAGGAGCACAGGTCTGCCCTGCTCAGCTCTTTGCTTGGCACGAGGATCCTTGCAAAGCACCAGGGAGAAATTTCCAAAGGCATATGGTCACCTCAGTGCCCTTGGCTATCTTTGTTGAATCCCTGAGAGAAGGGGTACCAGGACCACTGCTGCCTGTTGCCAGGGCTGTGCCCTGGCCACGTGTGCTGCTGGCACATCAGGAGACACATCACCTGCCTGTCCTGGGGGCTGGTAAGGAGGAGCACGTTCCTCCACAGCCACTGAAGTCACCTCATGACGCTTGCACGCGTGGCTGCCAGAAGGCTGTCACAGTGCAGGGGAGGACAGCCAGAATGGCCATGTGATCCCCTCGCTGCTATTCCTGGTGCCCCATGAGGCTGTAGGACTGTCACACGGAGTGAGAATCACCCGGCTGTAGTGTACAAGCCAGGTGAATCCAGCTGTGGTGACAGCAAATTCCTAATTAGTTCATTACATCAGACGGCCAAACACTCAGTCATTACCCAAGGATGGCCTACGTGCCCAGCAGGGCGTACTCCCTTGATCCCTGCTGCCCAAAACAGGACTGGGAGAGCCACACGAGCTCACCCTGGAAAAGGGACATGCTGTGTGGTGTGCCCAGCAGGCCAACAAGCTCCAGGTCCCGCAAACCACCCAGGGAAAACCCAGTGAGACAAAGTGCCAGGCATGCAGCAAACGGCCTGAGTGTGGCTGTCCTACACAGTAAGGTCTCATCCTGCCCCATGCTTGGACATGGAGTGTCTCTCACAGCCATAGGGACTGGAACACAGAATGGTGGGATGTACACCAGCTCCCCCATCCTGCTCTCCTCCACCTGAGGCTGCAGGCAGGCATTATCCCCTCCTTTCCAACCGCTTCCCGAGGACAGAGATCTGGGCACGCATTTGGACACCCCTCAGCCAAGTGGTATCAGCTCCCTGTGTGCTGGCTGGCAGGTTTGCAGAGATCCTCTCCCCGTGAGCTCAGCCGGACACTGTGTGAGTGCCGGACGGTGGCTCGGAGCCCTGCCACACACCCACTCCCAGCAGCACCACAGAGCAGCGGCGCTGCTGCCTCAGAGGTAGCACAGGCAGGTTTGGCAGGGATTTATGTATCTTGGAGTTGCTTTCCCCATGGTGGTAGCTGGAACTGATTCTGAATACTTAGCTGGTTTAATATGAAAACAAAAATCCCTGGATTGACAGCTTGTCCAAGCAAGGCACCGTTTGAGTTCCTGGCAGCCGAGCAGTGAGAACTAATGCTGGTCAGAGGGTGGAGGTGAGAAACTGCAGGCCCAGCTGAGCAGCTGGGCTCTGCTCCATGTTTCATCTGGAGTTTAGATGCTCCTCTTTCCTCGAGCCAGGCTAACACAGGGTGGCAAGGTGTGACTTGTCCTCCCTGGGCCTGAGCCCCATCAAGGCCTGTGATGCCAGTGGCTTGGTGGTGCTGCAAAGTGCAAAACCAGGCAGGGACCTCCTGCCCACTACAATGCGGAAGCATCTGTGTCACTACAGGCTCTCCTGTCCTCCTCCCGCATCCCCTCGCGGCCCCAGGGGCACCTCGCTGCACTGGATGGAGAGTTCTCCTCTTTCCTGCCCTCTGGATAAGGGATCGTGCAGGATCCAGGATGAAGCACAGACTCCTTTAGAGTAACCACCTCCCAGCACACAGTAATCCTGCCTAACTGGTTCAGACAAGGGATGATGAAAAGCCCTGTGTCCTGCTAAAACCACTGTGAGATTTATGTTAGGCAGGTGAAATCATCCAGGTTAGAGCAGGACCAATGTGCCTGAACTGGTGCCCAAACAGTTCCAAAGGCACTGCCAGATCTGAACGACCCCATTCCTGGGGCAGAGCTGGCCATGCTGAAGGGACCAGCGCTGCACCACCATGCTTGTCCATCCCCTAAGTAACGTGGATGCTGCTGAAAAACGGGGCCCAGCCACTGCAAGCACTGTGCTGGCACTTTCTGCATAGTCCCTGTCCCACACCACAGGACAGCTCTGCTCCTGCACAGTGGCATGGCGGTGGCACACGGGTAGGTACCCCCAGCAGGAACTGGGTCAATGTGCTATTTGGAAAAGCCATGTTAGACCTTCTCTCCTGGACAAGTGCCTTTCTCAGAGTCTCATCCAGAGCTCTCCCTGAGTAGCTCTGCACCTCCAGTGCTCCCCAGAAGGAATCCTCACCAATGCAGGCAGACAAAGCTGCCTCTGAAGGAAATTTCGTTCCCCATGTGACAGAATGAGCAGGGTGGATAGAAAAGCAGCGATTGCCCCAGCACACTACCTACCTCCTGGCAACAGCAAGGGCTGGTTCATGGTGCATTGTAGGCGTGATCCACACCCGCCCCGGGGGGAGAGGGAAGCTGTGGGGCTGTGCGCAGTCACTTCTTCCGCTCAGTCACCCGTCCCACAGCTGTGCCAGTGAACCTATTGTCCTGGTCCCTACAGTGGGAAATCCCAGATCCAGCTGGAAACGACCAACACATATAGCCCCAGGTGAGCCTAGGAGGCCACAGAAACAAACAAAAAAAAAAGGGGGCTTTTCCTTTCCTTATGGCAAAGCACGAAGCAGACCTCACTTCCTGCCTGTGCCTGCAAAATCAGGGAGTTAATCAGCTTCTCCTCTGGCCTTTCCCATCAGAGGGGATCTCCGATGCAAGTGGTGGACATTGGAGAGCAGGATGTGGGGTTGTGAACATGCCCTAGGGTACAATGAAGCTGCAGAAGAAGAGGATGCCCCGGCACTGCCCTGCGAGGCCGAGCATGGAAACGGGCAGCAGGGAGCAGGGAGTTTATTGCCCGCACGAGGCGGCTGTGCCCCCCAAAGCCCAGCCTGCTCCCAGCACCCCCACCCTGGGACTGCCAACAGGGCACCGAGGGGCTCGTGGAGAGCAGCGCTGGGTCACGCTGGGGCCCCAAGTCACGGTGGCAGTCCGGTGTGAAACCTGTGCGGTCCCGCTCGCCCCGAGGCGGGCTCAGCTCGGGGGCCGCCGGGGCGCGGGAAGCCGGGCGGGGGCCGGCGGTACCGGACGGGGGTTGGCGGTACCGGGCTGAGGGGCGGCAGTACCGGGCCGGGGGGGTGGCANGCGGCTGCCAGCGCTGCTGGCTGCTGGATCCGGCCGCGGCAACGTGCAGCCCGACATGTAAACCGGGCAGGCCTATGCTAATGGCGGGGGGAGGGTGCCTGGCGCAGGGGCGAGGGGGACGGA
>VZTB01007636.1:521376-545909 GCA_013397245.1 Thryothorus ludovicianus
GCCCCCCTGCCCCCAGCCGCACAGCCCCGACCCCTGGCCGCGGGAGCCGGACCCACCGCCAGCCCCCGTCCCAAAGTCCACACGAGACTTCCCACGGGGCAGAACGGCAATCCCGTCCTTGCCCTTAAAACCAAGTTGGGGTCTTTCCGTCCAACCCCTCACCCCAGCCTCAGGTGTGCCCCAGCTGTACTTGGGGAGGTCTTCTCGCCGCCCTCGAGGTGAGCACAGCCGAGAGCTGAGCGGTCAGCCCCACCACCGCCCAACCTGCTGGAAATCAGAAGCCGGAAACAGCAGTCTCCTACCTATGCAGTCTACCTATGTTCCCATCCTTTCGGAAACCCCCAGCTCGTGTTTTCAAGCACCTCCTTAAAACCATAAAGCCCTCTCTCGGTGCGGGGGAGATAGAGGAGATAAAAGCCTGAGACAAGTCACGGGCCTTAGGTTTCAAAAAAAGAGATTAAAGTAGCACATACCTGCCAGAAGAAGGGTGAGTTAAGCCATAAGCCATAGTCCCTGCTCAGGAAGAAACCCTCCCAGGGCCAAACAACCCCCACCAGGAAGAGACACTGAGGGGCAGCCCCTTTTCCTCGACAATCCCTTTCCAAATCCCCACTGGGGAGGGCCGAGACTCCCACCGCCCTCTCCGTGTAGCGTTCTATTCTTCCTCCTCAGCACACAATGGGGCAATCTCTGGTTGGGTCTTATTCCACATCCCTTACCAGCTCCTATAGGAATAAACTCCTGTGCCTTCCCACATCAGAGGAGTCTCCCCAGTCCCACATGGCTTCCCTTTCCCTTTCCCTTTCCCTTTCCCTTTCCCTTTCCCTTTCCCTTTCCCTTTCCCTTTCCCTTTCCCTTTCCCTAACAAAGGATAGTTATCCCCAGTCAGTAAAGATTGCAACCCCACACCCCAGTGGGCAGTGAGCAGCCCTGCAGGGCAGCAGGGCAGCAGGGGCCGGACATCCAGCCTCATGAGCATCAGCAGCAGGGTCTCTGGCCAGGTGTCCCCCCAGCAGCATTTTGGCACACACCAGCCTCCCTCTTTGTTCACCACACCAGGACTAAAGCCTCGATGGAATGGGAGAAAGGGAAGGGGGTGAATTTGGACAGACCCAACAGAACCTGCGTGCAGGTCAGCATGTGTAATGCTTGTGCAGGTGGAAGACCTTGTGCTTAAAGCTGAATGGGGAACACTGAGCATCTTTGCAGGAACAGAGAGAGAGAGCGAGGGAAGTAGGGAGAGAGAGAGGGAAAAAAAATCTTGTGAGTGCAGAGTTTGCAAAATGAGCTGGTGGTAAATAGCTGGAGGATAGACAGCGTCTCTGTACGTGAGGCACAGCACGGAGAACTGCACCTGAGCGAGGCTGGGTTACCGCTCGCTCCAGCATCACACGTCACTCACTGATGCATCCTCCCCAGCCTGCCCTCTCTCTGCACCAGCTCCCCCGCCTCCACCACGAAAATGCGGTGGGAAAAATGGGTTCCTCCCCACGCTCAGTGCAGCCACAAAGCAGAGCTGGGAGAGGCTCAACTGAACTTGATTCAAGGTCCAGCAGGTGCCTGCCAAGGGAGATTCAGCACCGCGAACCTCCTGATCCCCTTTTCCTGCTGGGAACCCACAGCCCCTTGAGCTCAGTGTCTCCCCACGCCCCTGCTCAGTTGTCTTCTTCCCTGAGCAATGGCAGCCGTGTTTGCCAACACTCCCTGCTCGCTAGTGCTGCTATCCAAGGCCCTTTGTTCCCCTCGTCGGGCAGCCTTCTTTGCATTCTGCAGCCGGACGCCGAGACCCGACACAACTCAGGTCACCTGGGGTGCTCCAGACGGGAGACCACCAGCCTTCCCCTCCCTCCCCTGAAAGACCAGGCAAAACTCACACAGCACCTGGAAAACCTATCTCCCTGCCTACGTGGGAAAAGGAAGGGAAGCCATCCTTTCCTGGGAGAGAGGCGCGCTCGGGGGTGGGGTGTCGGGGACAGCAAACCCTGCTCCTCGTTTGCAGTTTTCCGAGGCGCGCTGCCCAGGCCCGCCGGGATCGGCGGTGGCACGGGCGGCAGCCGGCGGTCCCGCCGCCCGGTTCCGCGGGAAGGCAGCCCGGCACCCGCCTGACACCCTGTGGCCGCCTCCCGCCTTGCAGGGACGCGGAGCGGCGTGGAGCGGGACGGGCATGGGCATGGGGATTGGGATGCTGCGTGAGAGGGGGCACACGGGATCTCTTAGCAGAGCAAAGCTGACAGGAGCGGGGAGAAATCACAGACCGGGCACCTGCCTGACTCCTGCCACCCACCATGCAGGGGTGGAAAGCTACATACTTTAATAAAGCAGCACACACGCTTCCCAGCAGTTTCCATAAATGCCCATGGATTTAGCCCAGCATGTCCAGGAGGAAAAGAATTTCAATTTACTGCGAGCTGATGCCCCAGGCTCATATGAGTGCACAAGACACCTTGCTCTATGGCAGCACATGACAGTGGGGGCTGCTGTGATAATTCCCCAACAGATGGGAGGTTCCTAAGAACATCCATATGGGTTGCAAACCCCTGAGAGTCCTCTCCACAGCACAGCAAGGCTTTTTCCCTGCTCCTCTCTGGTTTTACTCACCTCCTGCCAGAAGGATGAATTTCTTCTTTCCAAAGCACAAGGGTTGGGGTCCCTGCAGGGGCTGGAGTAAAACATCATCATTTGCACACCACCAGCCTCACGGGGTGCCCATTTTTTGCATGCACGTGTGCGGTGTGAGGGTGACAGTGGCCATGTGTGGAATGTGTCCCACCCAGGTCGGGATGGGGGACACTCGTGCAAGAGTGCCACACCCCGGCAATTCGCATTGCTCAGCACTAAGCCTGTAAGCTAAGTCTGAGGCACCAGCAGCAGCTTTGCCACTGCAGGACCCCAGCCCGGGGAAACTCCGGCAGCAGCTGTGGGTTGGGCTAGTACTCACCCTTCTTAGATGAGTGGGGGGAATAGCTCCATGTGGTGCTCCAGGGGAGTCACTGATCCTTAGCAGCCTCCTCTTTTTTCATCCCTGGAAAAGCTGCCAATGCGCTGAGGGTACGGGAGGTGAAGGTGATTTTCTTGGGAGCTAAGCCACCTTGGAGCAGGAAGCCCTTGCTCCAGATGATCTCCTAGGTAACCCAAATGAAGCCCTGCAACCTTGATAGAAAAGCTTGTCTCCATTTAGGAGGGAATCCTTTGTATATTCTAATTGACCTGCCTCCCTCCTCCATTTTACAAACCCCAGTGGATGTCTCACCCTTACTCCTCTCAGGACCTTGGAGAGACCAAACCCCACCAAACATGGCGCACGGCTGCCAACTTGATTGTCTACAGGAACATCAGCAATTCCCAGGGAGTTGGAGATCCCTGCTCACAGCATTCATTCCCAGCCTCCCCTGGGCATCCACAGTTCCGCACGCCTCTGCAGGGAGCAAGGCTGTGTCTCATTCCCAGGCCTTCTCGGGGCAGAGCTGCCCCTTGCTGAGAGCTCACTGGCAGCAGGGCAATGAAGCCATCACCTGCTTTCTGTGCTTGGACTTTCTCTGGCTGCAGTTTGGAGAGATTTTGACCTGATACTCTGCCCCCGCACATCCCTCTGGCTGGAGCCCAGCAGGAATAACCAGAGACATTCAGATGATGCATTGCAGGGGAACCATTTTAATTAAAAGTGATGCTTTGGTCAGCAGGGGTACAGACTTCTTTGGTAATATAGGGAGGAGAAGTGAGCTGGATGAGTGATGGGGGGGGGGGGAAGAAGGGCCTCATCAGGGTTAGCTCTGAACTCAGCAGCTTTGCCAGGAAAGTGGGAAGCGGCAGGGTGAGCTCAATTCTCAGAGGCCTTACAGTGGGGCTGGTGCCCTTGGCAATGCTTAACAGTGTCCTGAAAGCTTGGTGCAAACTGGGGTATGCACTCCCCCAAATGCAAAGTATTTGCTGCTCCCTGAATACCAATCCCTTTCCCAGCAGAGCAGGAGGATGTCTGTGCAGTGCTTATGGATGTTTAGGGGTACAGGGACCTCATATTAACTCTCTAGCTCTGCCAGAAAAGAAATCTAAAAGCTCAGCAGGGCCCTGCACCAGGCGGATTAGTGCAGCGCAGTGGGAGCCACCACAGCCACAGCCACCTCCTGTAGGTGGGAGTCATCACAAGGCCTCATGTCCCGCTGCAAACTCAACTGCTGCGTTCTCAGCTCTGGTGGCAGAGGGCATCCATCGCTGCTGGGAATGTTAAGACCAGAAATTACTTGTGAGGGGGAGTAGGGTTTGAGGAAGAATTAGGCAAGGGGACTGGACTTTTCCTCACACAGAAATGAGGAATCCTCTGGGACAGGGAGGCTTTAAAGAGGGCCAAGCTCTGGTGTCCATCCTAAAAAGCCTCTCTTAGGCTGGTTTTCTAATTAGAGACATCATGGGTGTCCTCCTGCCTTCATGAAGGATGCTCTGGGAAAAGCTCCCAGACACCAAACCACACATTTCTAAATTACCAGGAATGTTTTTCTATTCAAACACCCTCTAGGTCTGTTTTCTAATCCTGGGACAGCTGTTGAAAACCACATCCAGGCCCTGCATGCTGCACCTGCCCACAGCCATACCCCTGGAGGAATCAAGAGGTGAGCAGCCTCCAGCCTGGCATAGAGGCAGATGTCATGAGGGCAAGTACCACACTCCTGTCCCAGCAAGGATGTGTCCCACCAGCTTCCCACCTTGGCTAGCAGCAGCCTGGCCATGTGAAACCACAATTACATCTCAGGTAACATGGGGAGCATTTTTAGCCTGCACTGCTGGTTGCTGTGAGGGCCACATTTACTGATCAAGCAAGACAGAGGGAGCACAGCAGGAGGATGGGTGGCATAGAATGGAGGTGGGAAAGTTATGCCACTTGGACCTTGGTAATGCCTGGTGAGACAGCGAGGAAAGGGTGGAGAGTGACTACGTGATGCTTCGCAGGGAGAGCTGATCTTATTAATAAAAGCTGCTTCTTCCCAAGGCCTCGATAATCTCTCCTGCTGCAGATTATTTACAGCTGTGGAATTTAATACTCCAATGAACAAAGCTCTCTGAAGCACAGAGGGAGCAAGCAGACTGTTAACCCTTCTGCATGGCACCAGGGGCTTTCGGCTCAGGTTTGATGTCTCAATGCAGCTGAGCCACAGGTTGCCACAGCCCCAACAGATCTCAGCACCTATGAGGCCAGCACCCACGCCAAGCTGAGACTTGGTAGAAAATCAGCTTGAAGCCCATTCAAACTCCTGGATTCTCTCAATTAAAAAGGCAGGCTGGTGAATAGTGCTTTGAGGCAGAACTTGGGCAGGGCTGGGGGGCGGTGATGCCAGTGAAGTGCTGCTGCATTACACCACCAGGTAAGCACTTGACCTTACAGGTACTGGGTCAATAAACTCAGCCTCCAGGCTGAGGAGATTGTCAGCCGTAGCTAAGTTGTCCATGCCTCACATTCAGTGGCAGGTGTGTGGAACTGAGTCAGCTAAGATCTGAGAACCTTGCTGTGGGTCTGCAGCACCAATGGGGACACAACTGCAGCACAGCACTCCTGATGCCTTCCCGGAGAGCCCACGGCTAAAGTATATGCTCTGCAAAGTAACCCCTTCCTCAGATTGTCTTGAAATCTGGTGCATCTCAAGAGGAGAGTGTAGGAACCGTTAGATTTGGCTTATTGCCTGAATGGCCCCTTAAAGACAGGTGATTTGGAGGGGAAAAGAATAGGGTGGGCTTGAGGCACAGCCTGGTGAAATCAGAGGTGAGAGGGATGTACAGGAAGGACTAGGTAATCGTATGGGCTTGTCCCACCAGTGCATGGGCCTGGTTTGAGTGTATTAATTGCTGAATGGGATGGGCACAAGAGAGCAACCAGGGTAAGGAGTGGGCTGAGAGACAGAGAAAGAAAGGCAAACACCAGCCTCACTTGCATGCTAAAATCCACTGACCACTCCATAACAAAGTGGCAGATTTTTGAGCCATGAATGCAGCCTGGGTTTGGCCTGCACCTCTCTTAGCATGCCTTTACTTCAGACATTCCCCAAGGACAACACAAATTGTTGGTCTAGTTCTGCATAGCATCGTTTAAAGGGTTACAGTAGCATCCCTACCATAAACTAGGTAACTATAATCCCTAGACATGATAAACAGCCCCTATCCACCCCCCCTAGTCCATGTAGGAAAAAGCAGAATTCATGTGGGATCTTTTGTCCCCACAGTCAGTAAAAGCCTGGCTGTGAAGTGCAGGAAACACAGAGCTTGTGCACCAACTCTGGAATTCCTTGGGGTGGTAGTCCTTTTATATCTCAGCAGCACTCAGCCTTTGCATAGCACCAGGGCAGCATAGAATACCTGTCCTAAAACCTCAGCATATGGCTCCCAGGTTATGCAGCCCTTTTGCTCTGAACCTGAACCTCTCTACCTACAGTCCCTCTCCCTTCCCTGTGATGTCATCTGCCAAGGATTTCTCAGGGCTTTTCCCCATCCTTCAATCACCCACAAAGGAGTAGCTGGAGGCTGTAGAAAGTAGTTTATCTCGGCCTCAGGTGGCCCAAAATTTGCACAGGACAGCCCATTCATGCTGCATTTCCCCATACTTAAAAGTCTTAAGGTTTGTTCAGTTTCCCACAGAAACACAAGTGATTGCCTGCCAGCAACACTCTGCATTGGCAGTGTTTTGCCCTCGAGTTTTCCTGCAAGAAAGGCAGGCTGGCAAAGTGGAAACACCAAGAGTGAAGGGACCCCAGTGAGTAGGGGAAGGGTGAATCCCATTCCACAGAGCCTGATGGTTGTTTGGAGATCCTCCCCTGCAGGCAGGAAGACAGTCTGGCTTCCCTCTCCCCTGGGTTCCACTGCCTGGGCTGTCAAGCCTCCATGAGGGAACTGCCTCTGCAGGGCTGCATTGGTCCCATGTCCTCAGCCCACCCCACTGCAGGTGAGGCCTTCTGGGAACATAATCCTCCTCCACAAGGCAGAACCCAGGCAAAGTGTCTGACTCGTGAAGCCAGTTAAACCAGCTATTTACAGATGTTTGCATTATAGAACACGACTGGAGCTGTCTAGAGGCTCTGGAAGAATGTCCAAGAGCCAAGCATCAGGCTCAGAAAACAAGGGTAAAGGATAACATCGACCATCCTATCACCTCCTCTCCTCACTTTCTACTTCTCCAAGCAAAGAGATTTCTGCTGCCAGTGAACTGCAGTCTTTCCTACCCTTCTCTAGACACCCACAGGGAATCTTGAGCCTTATTCTGAAGAGCTAAGTAAATATGATTAGGAGTAAAGCTCAGGTGGCTGGGCAGCACACAACCATTGTCTTTGCTCCAACCAAGCACAAATACAAAACCTCAAAAGCTTGTCATGCAGAAGTAACAGGCCCTCCTGCACTGGAGATGGGTACCACCTTCCCAAGCCTCCCATGCATCCCAGGTAGATGCTCAGGGCAAAGTGTGAAAATTCAGGACAAAACAGCACCTGAGGGCCTTCAGCAGGGCTCCCTTATGAATGGCCTGAAGCACAAAAAGCACATTCTGATCTGTTCAACTTTTGCCATCCCTGGTGAACCTAGAGTGGTCTGCTGTTGTCAGTGCCCCCCAGGAACTGCTACTGGGCCATCAGAGTGGACTGGGCATCCCACACCCCCACTGTTCCTCTCTCTGCCCCATCCCAGCATGTGATGTCCTGGTCCTGCTCTGTGAGTGAGCACCTGAGCACTCCCTATCCCCTGAACACAGTGGGTGAAACATACCCCCAGCAGAACATGCCACCCCTAATGCTTGACTGCTGCTCTCCCAATCCACAAGACGTTACTCATGTTGGAGCTAAGAAGGGACTGCCATGACTTCCAATCACTGCATCATATTGCCCCAGAAATGTGAGGAAGATTTATCTCGTCCAGGGTCAGTATCCAGTCTTACAAGCTAGAGCAACAAATCCTTTAATCCAAAGAGAATATTGAAATATGGGAAACCACATTGGGGTGCCATAGTCACAACTGGGGGCCATCAGAGGAAGACATTTTTGCCCATGTCCTGGCCTTGGCCCCAGGGAATACTCACCAGTGCCCCTCACACTCCACACCCATAGCCATAGCTATGAGGTGCAGCTCATTTGAGCTAGAGAGAGAGCAGGATATGGGGGGATACAGCCTTTCATCAAGAGACCTTGGATGTCCTTCACAGGCTCTGCCTCAGGCCATGTTGTACCTTGGGCCTTGCATGTTTATTTTTAAAGAACTGCATTAGGTTCATGGACTTTACAGCCTTCAGACACTTGCAAAGCAAGCACATATTTCCAAGGCCCAAGGGATAGCATGCTTTTGGTCTCTATGCCACAATAACTGGGCACATCACTTCCCAGTCTTCTGGGGGGGTTGTGTGTACAATTCACACTGTGCACGCCCACTGTAGCCAGCATGGAGATGAGCATCCAGGTTCATTTTGAGCTCTGTTAAGTAGTGAAGCCCTGGAGCAATGAATTTCAGGAGGCATCTTGTGTTTTGGGTGAAAGAAAGAATGAAAAAAAGGTAATTTTATTTCCTCTGACAGCCTGCTTGATTGAACAGTGCCTTTACTGCACTCTCAGGGTGAATGGATGTGTCTGATGTGTTTTCTCCTCATCATTCTTTTTATCCTTCTGTCATGAGCCTTCATTAATCTTTCTTCTTTCCAGGCTAGACACTCCTGAGCTTTCCAATTCTATTTTCCTGTTAGAGGGTGCATCTGCGACAGGCCTAGGAAAATTTCCATCCTCTATCCCTGAGAGATTCTGAGATAAGCTGACCAGCCCGGTATGCTCCTGCTCCACCACTGCAACAGCATTCAGACTAGATACAGTGTCATTCACCACCCCATTTCTTATGCTGTAGAACAGGGGAAACTACTCAGAAAATGAGTTGGCAAGGCTGTAGCTGGTGCTAAAACACTCAGGGAGAGCCTTTTGGGCAGCAACCACACAAGCTTTAACCTTAAGGTGCTGCCCTGCAGTGGTGCCAAGCCCCTCCCCCTTCCCTCATTCCCAATTCTTTTCCCCCTCTAGCCCCTCTGCATTTCCCAGTACAAGTGTTCAGCCCATTTGGTTTCCCTGATGGACACTTTCCCTGCCCTTGTCTATCTTGAACAGTAGCTGCAGGATATAAACAAGTGTCCAGCTCTTTCCCTGTCCTCTTTGCTCTTCCTGGGTCATGTCAATCCTAAAAATTCGGCCAGATTCAGATGAGATGCAGACACTTAAAAAAATGACAGCCCTCACTTGTCTCATCAGAAGGGCTCAGCAGGGTCCTGCCACTGCTTCTATGTGCAACTGGGTGGAAAATGCTGCTCAGCCTGCAAACCTGAGGCTTGGCATGCCTTTCCCTCAGGGAAGGAGTCTGGCATCTGCCTCTAGATGAAAGACCAAGGAGTGACAATGCTTTCTGAGGGGTTGTTTTGTGTCAGGAGAGTGGCCCAGCTCAGTGCTTCACAAGAGAGCCAGGCTGTGCCTCCCTGCTGCCCACCCCTGATTCCTGTTTTGCACCCCCTGCAATCCATGTGCAGCATCCTGCTGCTGTCCCTTCTCTTCCCAAGCAGCTACTAGCCCCATGGGAGTCAGAATGCTGCTTGGCAGACCGATCTTCTCAGTGATCTGTGAAAAATGATGTTCACCTTTTTGGTAGGATTTAAAAGGTTTAATGAAAGACAATAAAGCAAAATATATGGCCGAAGTGTCTCTGGCTAAGAGCCAAGACCACACCTGTCTCATAGACCACCACCCCCCCCCAAAAAAAAATGTATATTTGAACTTTTCTAAGAACTTATTTCCATGTTTCTGGGAGCTGTTTTGCATGGCCGCTCCTTGGTCCCGCCTTTTTAGAGCATGCGTGTTTCTTGGCTGTGGTTTTAATTAATTCTTCTTATCAGTCTTAATTTGGGCTTTGGTCTATAATTTCTATAGATGGTCAGTTCTGGTAGCTGGACTATCAGTAGCAAATGTCTTCATATCAGTAGCAGGGGTCTACACTGGGTGCTATCCTGACCAGGCAGTCAGTCCATTCACTACAAAGACACTTTATAACTTTACTCCTGGAGAAAACAGTATCTTTAAAACCATTTCTATACCACACATAGAGTATTCACCCTATATGGGTGTGAAAAGAAAAAAACTCAATACCACAATATGTATTTATAACAACCTTATATGTACAACACTCATCTTAATATTTGCGAAAAGCCCACTTTACAATATGCGTTTACAACACCTTCCTAGACCGTGGCGCCCCTGGTTACCCAGCAGCCTTCCTCGGGGACAGGACTCAAACGCAGTCAGAGTTCCCTGGCTCTCGCCGGGGCTTTCCCGGAGGGAGCAGGTCAGGCTGGGTCCCCGCAGAACCTTCCCGCGGCCGCGCTGCTGCTGCCGAACGCGCTGACCCGGGGACAGCCCGTACGCGCCGATTTTGTGCCGTCGGTCAGGCTGAGGGCCCCGCCGAGCCTGGGGCAGGGGGCAGGCAGGCTGCCGGGCACGACATCACGCCCACATTGCCATCTAGCCTCCCGCCCGGGGATGTGCAGCTCACCGCCCGCAGCCCTGCCAGCCGAGCGAGGCGTCCTGTCTCCGGCTGCAGCACCCTCAGCTCGGCCGAGGTTTCAGCTCTCTCCCCCTCCTCTCAGCCCCCAAAGTCACCAGCTGCCTCCCCCAGCTCTGGGGTCCATCCACCCTGCTGGCACAGGGCCATGAGACGGGGCCGCCTGTCTCCAGCCTCAGTCTCCAAGCAGATGGAAGACATCAGCTCCCTGCTGCATCCTTCCACGATAATCTGTCTCGCCCGCTTCCTTTCAGAGACACCTCTTCTCACGGCCAGTAAATCCCAGTGCTTGCCTGTCTTTTTCCAGATCCCAGCCTCATCACGTCTTTCATGGGCAAGCATCTTCCCAAAGGCCATCTCTCCCTACCCATGCAGGATGCCCTAAAAAAAAGACACCTCTTCCCCAACTCCCATGGAAGAATGTCTGAGCACAAAGTCCCCACAGTCACCACCAAATAGGCACCCTCTTGGCAGCTTCAGCTGATGTAAATCCTATATCCAAACACATGGTTATGTACACTAACCCAAGGACCCAGTTGGAACAGAATGGGAGGCACATTTGTAATGAGGAAAGAAGACCCCAGGACTCTGCCTTTGGCTTCCCCTTCCCTTTGCAGCAAGTGGCAGCTTCCCCAGAGGCTGTACAGGAGATGAGAGAACTCCTTCTAAGCATGTGTCATGCTTGCAATTTTTTTCATTTATGATGTAGAATCATGTTAATGGCAGAATAATAAACAGGGAGCAGGGAAGAGAATGACCTTCTGGCAGCAGCCAAGGTAGGAAGTGTTTTGGTTTTTCTTCCCTCCTCTGAGGGAATCATTCCACTTGCCTGTAGCCATCCTTTAAGAAAAGGACCTGCAGGAAGAACTGATGCACAGAGAGGACATCACATCTGCTTTCCTAGTAGGATGGATGCAAAAGGAAAAGCCTTTCATTTTTGAGAGAGTTAAGCCTCAGTGGATCCCAAAGAAGGATGCCCCAAGCCAGAGCCCATGAAACCCAGTAGCTGCTCCCAAGACAGCACTGTCTTGCTGTTCAGAAGGCTCTGGAACAGAGCAGAGCACAGCCTGGAAGTTGAAAGCAAGCAGGTATTATCCCCTGTGCAGAAAAAAAAGAGAGGACCTGGAAAGGAGGATGCTTGAGCAGAGTCTGCTCAAAGGAAAAGATGGAGAGCCTGGAGCACCCACATCAGCCTGGGCAAGGCCCCATCCATCTGCCCCTGCCTGCACAGGCTCTGCAGCCAGAGCAGAAGGGCTGACCATCCTGCAGCCATGGCAGGGCCCACATCAGCAGGATGGGTGGCAGCAGGCTATGGCCTTACCCACAAGCCTGGCCCTTTCCCCTCAGAGAAATACTGCTCCAGGCAGCACCTGGAATTTGCCAAGCACAGAGCTGTCAACATAGGCCAGGGATTTCTGCTGAGACTATACCCTTCATCAGGGAAGACAGGTAAAAACTGCAGGAGAAGCACTATGGGGTATGCTTAGCTTAGCTGTCTGCATGTCTGCTTATTAAGCTCTGAGATTAAGGATTTAGTTCCACGTGTATCAGTTTACTTAGAACTAAAGCATTGCTTCACATTTTAATCTCAAGTATGCTGCATTGTCTTGCCTGCTTCCTCTTGTTCCCTCTCCCCATGACCTCTTCCTCAGCAAAATGCTGGAAAGTTATTAGCAAATATTATGTGAAATGTTTAATATCCAAACAGCAGGGTCTGGCATCCCATGTGAGATTCATAGCCTCTATGGTCAGGACAAGAAAAACAAGGATTGTTTGCAGGCGCCCAGGTCCTGCTGCTTGATGCTTTGATGCCGGAGTTGTTGCCAAGCAAAAATCTCACAGTAAAGTGTTCCTTCAGACAAGTTATAAACCAGGCTAGGCAGGAGTGAGGTATTCAGCTGGGGTGAACCCCGCTTCGGCTCTACCCACAGACTGTGCACAGAAACAAAATACCCCATACAAGTGCTATTTCAAATTCTATTCTCCAGCACTGTGTTAGTGGAAGGCATCTTTCTCTTCTGTTCTCAAAAGCATTTACATTAAGGAAGGCTGGGACAGACCTATCAACAGGCTTATGAGTTATTAAAAAATTATGTAAGTATTTGTTTATGTTTATCAGGGTTGTAGGAGTTTCAGAAGTTGCAGGTTTTCTAAAGCAAGACCACAGAGCAATTGAGTGGCACTAACACTTTCCCTAAAAATGCATAAAATCATATACTCTTCTTCTACTCCAAATATGATCGAGAAACAAATCTAACCATGAAAGAAAGGCAACGGACAATGTCTGAGACATCAGGCTGTGCCACGCCCTTGTGACACCAAAGCAAACCCCACCCAAGGGTGGGAGGCCAGTCACACTTATCGCTGTGACTGCCACAGAGTTTGCTCACTGTCCCACTTAGAAAAACACCATAAACATCTCCGAGCACACAGAGTTCCTCCTGGAAGCTGACTGGACTCAGATTGACTGGAAACACTGACTTCAACCAGGGGAGCATCTGCTCTGCTGCTGTGCCATTGGGCAGACACCTACGGAGGAAGCAAGCCCAGGGCTTAAAGGCAAAGCCCGTGGGGCACAGAGGACTTGGAGCAGCGTTCCCTTGCCCCTGAACAGCAAACAAGGAACATGCTGCCAGCAGAAGATGATTCTGCTTTCCCACAGAACTGAGTTCACAGGGAAGTTTTACTTAGTGGGACAGTGACATTACTTAAAAGATAATATCGAAATTAAACCTACAGTATAATCTTTGGTGTGTTACCTGAAGTAATGGAGTTTGAGGGGATCCAGGGCTCACTTTTTCTTGGGACAATATGGATTTCACGGTGGGGACTGTGGGGCAGATACATCTGCACAGGGTAACTGGAGTATGTAATAGCTCAGCACTGCATTCTTTACATCTTCACACTGAGGCAATGCAGAACCAAAGTAAGGAGCTTTTCCAGCATAAAAGGAAGAGGAGGGAGAAGGGCAAGGAGCAGGCAGCCACCACTGCCACCTGCCCTGTGAGGAACTGGCCTAAATCCTGCTGACTGTGCTCCCTGCACCCTCTTCCCTGGCACTGCTATGTCTAGGAGTGCTCTGCACTGATGTCCCTTGACCAGCCATGAGCACCAAGTTTCTCTGCTCAGCTCCACAGAAAAACAGCTCTCTTCGGCTCTTGGATCCCAACCAGTCCTGAAAGCAACAGAGTAGCCACTTGCCCATTGCTGTGCCTAACCTTAGGCAAGGAGACAACAGCCAGCCTCACCAACAACCCACCAAAGGTGATGTCTGACAGCAGCCTCGAGAAACAGACCAAAAAAAGGCTTCCTGTAGGCCTTTCCATCTGAACCCAGCCCTTGTATTAATCTGAGAACACAATTTTCAGGAGTTGGTCAGGTGGAGAACACAGGCTGCATCTCAGCTCACCCTCTGGCTCCCCCATCTCTGGTATGCCCTGTTCAAGGACACACCACTGATGTTGCAGGCCACCATGCCCTCCTGATTCTAATTGTTCCTAAACACTACTCTTAGGCAAAGACAGAAACTAGTCTTTTTATTGAATATGCCCAAAGCATCCATAGCTCATTATGTATCTCTCCTACTTTATTATTTGTGAATCTTTTTGTAGATCCCCCAGTGTCACTGGGCCAGGGATTGAGTCTTGCTCCTGGAGAACTGGGAAAGGCAGAAATAGGGAAAAGAGAGCATAAGCAATACAGGACAAGGATTTTCATGTTCTCATTTTAATGACAGACCAGATTAACACCACAGGAGGAGTAAGGGTGAAGGACCGTTTCCCAAACATACTGCAGGTGTTCTGTGAAATAAATCAATCTTCTTTTGGAGAAAAAGAAATTATTTTAATATTTAAATTAGTTGCTTGAAATTCTTAAAAGGAAGGAGAGATTCTTGATGAACATCAGCTTTTTCATGTTTCACCAGTTTCTGGAAAAGGACCAAGGAACAGCTACTGTATGAAAGGATATAAAAGGATTGCTGAAGACCTCTCAGCTTTCATACAAAGTTGCGGGCAATGGCCAATACTTTGGAGAACTCGCCTTCTCTTCTCCGCAGTGTACTGGGTATCGGTGTTTTTATTCTAGTGCCTACTGGATTTCCATTATCTTCTATGAGCACCACATTGTTGGAATCAAACCTGGGCGTCATGGTGGAGCCAGGCATCTTGTGCCCTACAATTAAAGCCTTCTTCTTTTCTCCTTTGATAGCCAGAAGGATCTTATCTCCGACTTTGCCAACTCCAGTCTTGTTATACACGTGGATACATTTGGGTGGCCGGTGGTACGGCGTGTTCCCCAAGGTGCTGTTGTCCACCACTCGCACGCGGGTTAGTTTCTGTATTGCTTGGCATGCTCCAGTGATGCTGCCAAGAGACAGGAGAGAATGAGAGACAGATCTCCCCAATAACCCTTTGGGAGCAAAGGAAAACTCAGCACAGAATCTTGTCATTACACAAGCCACTTGGAAGGCATCAGCAACAAATATATACCATATGGGTGACACACTGACTGCATTCAGTGTGCTCTTTGAAAGCCAGATGCTACTTTGGGCTTTGCATAGTCTTTACTAAATGTCAAATATAAAATGACCTTTTTACTCCACAACACAACTAAAAGATGGTGTGAAGAGGAGCTTGCATATCAGCTCAGCTCTTTAGCAACTGCAATGACCTAGCTTCAATCTACAAAAAAAAAATGTTATCACTTCTGTTTCAAACAGTCTGCAGGAAGTAAGACTCAAGTCAGGCTCTTTCAATCTTGCACACAGACCCCAGCACTAAGGACTTCTATGACCAACCTCCCTTTCATTGAAGTCTGTCTCACAGTTTATTTTGCTCTCAGTAAGACCTCTGAGGTCCTGCTGTGGTTGTGCTAAGCTGTTCCCAACTAGAATCTAAGAGATCACCACCTTCCCCATGTGGAAGGAATTCAGAGAGACAGTCTCTTCTGTATGCTTGCTTTTTGGCAGTAAGAAACAACATAAACTAAGTTGTTAGAATATACAGAATATTACAGAATATACTTGGGAACAACAGGAATATACTCCCTTACAGAAACCATTATTCCTTTATTCAGTGAGCTCAAACTCAAATGATTTGTTGCTTGTCTTGAAAGGACACCCAGACACAGACCACTAAAAAGCAGAGGTCCTCTCTGCTGCTAAACAACTGCTTTGCAGTGAGGTACTAGAAACATTCTGGCCAGAACTGCAGGAATGCCAACCTGCTGCCAGCTGAACTACTCAGTGACAGCATATGGAAACAGCCCAATAATTCATCTTGTTTTTCAGAAGCATATTAAGTAAATAAGGGACCATTATCTCTTCTTGAAGAGGAAGGGCCTGTATTTGCAAAGCTACCTAAAAGATGAGCATGCACACCAAATGTGGTGTGGATGGACATCAGTTATAATAAGCAGGTATTTTTATACATGGTGAAGGAAGGCCAGTGGAGTCAGTCTGCATTAGTCCAACTGCTCCAGAGGTCAAGCACTGCATTCCAAGATCTATTTCCCACAGTAGACACCTACTTTAGCTTTCCTCTCTCTCTCCAAAGTCACTAATCTCTGCAAGCAATCACCCTCTCCTATCTCATCCCATCCCATCCCCTGGCAGGGACTGTGGTACACCACGCTGTCTCTCCTCTGCCCGCCATCTGTGGCTGCACGGCAGGGAAAGGAGAAGGGAGAAGACAGAAAAAAGAGAAGTGTTCTCACAGGAAGGAGCAGGGAAAACCTCGGAGGGACCAAGTGTACAACTCAGCAGTAGCAAACAAATATAAATATTGTCCAGGAACCACTAGACAAGAGAAACTGCACTGGGAGAACTTTACCTTTTTTCTTCATTTCTGCCACAGTTTTGGAGGAACACTCCACAAAGAAAAGGTTTCTCCATTAAGTTTTTTGAAGCCCTTTTCACCTCTATGGACTGGACTTCACCTCCCTGTCATTGTCACTTACATCTGCTTTAAATGTATACTGGCCAACGCTCTCATGCAGCCCAATTACAGAAAAAGCCAGGAAGACCTGGGTACCTCCTTGAGATAGCTCCCAGGACTATCACACAACCTAGCCCTGAGCAATCTTAATCCCCACTCCAGACCACACTTCTGGGAATGACTATTCTCATCCTTTAAACTGAGGGCCTGACCCTTTCAAGAGTTATAGAGATTCCCCAAACTGGCACAGTGTACTGTCAGATTAAGCTCTAAATTTTGTGCAAGGCATTGTAAAAGATGAAGTTCATAAATTTAAAACCTTAAATGCCTAGACCCTGGAACAAGAAAGAAAGAAAGAAAAAAAAAGCCAACAAAAAAGACACTGTTAAAATATGATAAATTATTTTTCATATTATTTTTATTCCAAATAACTTAACTGATAAAGCAGGGACTCTGTTGTTTTGGGGTTTTTCTTGCACTTGCATGAGAAACACAATTTCAACTTCTACTTGCAGGACCATGTATTGCTGTCAAAGGCCTAAAAGCCTCCTTACACACATATGAAAATGCAGAGTTCAGATTGCCAGGAACATGCAAATGGAATGTCTGGGCTCACTTTTCAACCTATTATAGGACAACTGTGAGATTTTCCTTTTATTATATTATCCTTTTGAATTACAAATGCTGTTTCTTATTCTTGATCTACTTAACAACATCTCTTTCAACCATGAAACATTCTGAAGAAAGCAAAGTGTGAAAGTTACCTGAACTGTCGTTGAATCACAGCACTGCTTAGATGGGTTAAAGATAAACCAAATCGTCTATTCAAGAGAGCCATTTGGTAACAAACCCTGTACAAGAAACAAAAGAATTACTAACTCTGAAAAATGGACAGAATTTGGTTTGCTTTCTTTCCTTTACATGAATCACTAGGACCTCAGCACCTATTTAGATGCTGCAATCCACAGGGCACAGAGTGGTAGCACCATGTGCAGCACACTACAAGCAGCTCTACAACCCCTGCCTGAATTCAGGAGGCAATGTCATTCACACACATATACTACAAAGCTGGATTCAGTATCACTGCATTGCAGTTTCCTACACACAGAGGTAAGGGCCCTTCTGTGTGCACCGTGAATCATGTAACAAGACAGGTAGGAGAATTTCAGATGTGAACTGGTTTAGAGGCTGTAGTGACCAGTAAAAGCCATCATGGTTACTTGTAGAAGCTACCAAGGTTACCTAAAAAACCATGCAAAAGACCAAATAACCCACAGACCGGCATCACAGCTCCGGGAAACAATTTGCCAGACAAAAAACAAGTCAGAGCTGCATTGGTGAGGGCAGGCTCTTGTGGAGGTCAGCGGATCTTGACAGGCATTCCCTAGGTTGGGAAGACAGAAGAGGCTTCTCTCACAGGATATCCTGTTTCTGTCATGCCAACCTATCCCTGTTCTACTCCCTCAGTCGGCCCTGTTAACCCCATCCCTGTGTCCCTCAGTCACTCCCTCCCTATCTCCCCATTGGCTCCCACACCCTAACCCCACCTTTGAACTGCCCCCATGCCCCCTGACAATTGATCCCTGATGCTCTCCCAGCCCCCACCACCCCTACACTTAAACCTGGACCCTTCCCATGAGAATTACCTTTGGCCCTGGACAATCTATACATGCGTGGCTGGAATAAACCTCTCTGTGGAAGCCATACAAATGCCCTTCCTGCCTCTTTGCCATCACCATATCAACAGCTATCCCGGTTTTCAACAGGCTCTCTCTTAGCATACAAAGGTGTTAAGGAGCCTGTTTAGAGACCACAGTTACATGGCTGCCAGTCTTGCCCTGTACCTTTACAGTGCTGCTGTACTGTACAGCAGCCCGACTGCAGCAGGGCTGGGTTACAAGGGTAACCTCCGACTGAGAGCCACACCCTCTTCTCTGCCTACGTCTGTGGCGGTTCCCTAACCTCATTCTGTCACACTGACGGCGACCAGCTAGCATGCGCAGTCACAAAGGCTTATCTGAACCCAGATCACTTTCCCAAACATCATTAGGGAGCGATGACCCAGGTGCTTAAGTCGGCAGGTCCAAGCGAAGGGAGGAAACAACACAGACCTAGAGGGAGTCCCCTTTCAGGCCAGCTCAGGTACAGCTAAGACTTTCCACCTGACTGCAACCACTACCATGTGACACTGCTCACTGTGACCTTGGCAGCGTAACCAACACGTGCTCAGCTTCTCTCCTTTCTAAAGCAAACACTAAAAATCCATTGACCTCATCCCTCTCTCTCTGACAGTTATGATGACTTTTGGGACCAACTATAGTACTACATTGTAAAGCCGTTTTTAAAACTTTAATTTTAAAAATAAAGCTGAATTAGCTTCTCTAGGGATACAAGAATAACCACAGAGCCTTCTGACAGACAACGCCACATAAAGTTCAGCCTAAATCTTCACTCTCTATTAATTTTTTTCTCCAATGTGTTTGCTTCCTTGGGGATGTGTGTAAGTTCTAGGATTTACAGTTGTTCTACAGAGCAAGGGTTACCTGAGAGCACAATGAGAAGCACAGGACACGTGCACCACAGCAGTTTTGAGTGGTGCTACCTGAGGAAAGCACAAATGGCAAACCAACTCTGTCACACAGGCAGGTTTGGAAGAGAATAGCAAGAGCCAGAGCTTATATTTATTTACTAAAATAGAAAAAGCCACTTTGTGGGATAGATGATCATCAAATGAGTTGAGGGCTAGCCTGCACTGTCTCCTCTCTGAAATGAGACTCCAAAAAGGCTGTGTTTGTGCCACATCTCCTTACCTCGTAGTGTGATCCTAATGACAGCAAGGCTCTGTTGCTTTCACAGCGCTGCTGACAGTCAAGGTCCACTACCTGGCCGTGCTGCTGCTCAGATTTCTACACAAGTTCAACTCTGCTGACTTGCTTTAAGCCCACCATCTGCCTGTGTCCTGTTCCACACATTGGTGTGAAATTCATGTGAAATTCAAACTCGGTGGGTAATAACGCTCCTACCTCCTCCAGAATCATGTGCCTTTGGATCCCTCTACAAAACCCAAACAAGCAGCAGCAAGTTGGTCTCCTTGTTGTCTTTAATAGACACTTCTTGGGGAGTTCAGATACCACTGTGACCACCATCTCCATTTCCTAGCAGACATGGTCACCTCGGTGGCTGGAGAAGGTGTCTCTGCTCATCCTCACTGCGACATAAGACCAAGATGAGAGGCCTGCGGGCTCATGACAAGGCAGGCACAGCTGCAGGCTCTGCCTGCTGCCAAAGGGACAGCAGCATCACGACCAGCATAGCCAGATGTGCTTAAGGCACATCTAAAATGTGCTAAAGTGATGCCTAAACTCTGAACTCACTCATGGCTCCTGGGAGAAGTCACTGTTCGTCTCTACCCTGCGGCAGCAGTGAAGGTTTGAAGTTACAAAATTACCAGCGGAAGCATCAACAGCATTAAGTGTCCAAGGACTGTTTATTTTTCCAGATGACTCAGTATTCCTTTCTTAGCTAAGAATTATTCCTCAGCACATTAATATGTGTCACAAGGTAAGAAATTTTGCATGATTGATTATTTGGTATGAAGCATCCTGCTAGCAACTCAATAAACGGGGGATGCTTCCAATTAGCAGGGGAAGAATGTATCTATGGCATAAAGAGTGTGCTAGTGTGTTCCTAAAGAATGAATCACAACTTCAGCTATTGTAACATGCCAGCTTCCTTTCTAGAAAGGAACAGCCAACAGTCTGGGTCTGTCTCCAGGTGCTCCTCAACCAGAACCAGCCCAAACTTGATCCCTCTGTGCCTGGGAACTTCATCTCTCCTGCCCTCAGTTTCCCCATGCGGAGTGCTAATTACTAAACAACTAAACTTTGAAGGGCACAGAAGCCACCCACTCTGCCACACTTGGTGCTGCCACATGAACACTCCGAGTTGGTGCCAAAATTGAAGAGCTGCTATAAACTGAGGACAGCCATCAGCCCCAGTGCCCCCAGCAATTTCCTCCTTCCCAGCACACATTGCCTCACACCAGTGGGCCTTAAGAAGGCTCAGAGGAAGCTGCACTTAGGCATGGGGAATGCATATGATCCAAGTCTGCTTCTCAAGGTGGCTGTCCCCAGGTCCCTAGGTATCAGTGCTCACAGGTGTATGGGAAGAGCAACTCCATAACTTCCAAGCACAGGAAAATTTTCAGGAACTCCCAAAAGTCTGCCATCAGTACTGCCCAACTGATACAGGCAGGAACTTACTCCAATACCCTGGACAGGCAAAACAACACCACTTGTTTAATACTTAAGTCACTAATACACTCCTGACCAAGGATTTATCTTTGAAGGGACTTCTGGAGGTCATCTAGTCCAATCTCCTGCTCAAGCAGGATTAACTTCCAAGTTTTTCATGCTAGGCAAGAGCAATATTTAAACTGACATTATCCTAAAACGAGAGGCCTAACACAAAGGCAACTATTGATATACCATTGACCATTCATAGCTGCACCAAAGCAGCAAAGAACTGTGCAGAGAAATCTCTTGTTTCTACCCTGTTGCCCCTAATTTCTAGTAGCTGCTCTGTCTCATGAAAATCAGTCACAGAGACACTTTGCCCCTCTCCACATGCCTGTTAAAAGTTATCACAGACCTCAGACAAGATCTCAAAGTAACATTCAGAAAAGGGTGAGGAATTTGTTAATCAAATATTTACTAAAATGACCCTATTTCTACTTTACTGAATTACTCCTGAGCATGCAATAACCTGCTACTGCAAATACTCTTCTCAAGGGCCCTCCAGCCTTATCCCATTCAATGCAAAATACCAACATAAAATTCCAACACAGCTCAACAAAGAAACTCTTCACCAGATAGAAATGTCTGGAAGTTATTTACCCACTGCACCATTTTTAAGTGCTCTAGCTATCACCTTCAGTGTTTTTCCTTGATATTAAAGAACGAACTTATATTTACTGAAATATTAAGTGGCTTTTGAATGGAGAAATTCTGGGAAGTTTCATCCCAGCTAATAAAATTGGAAAATGTAAAAAATACATGTACAGTATTTTCATAAAATGCATGCCATCACACGAGTGACCACCTCAGGGAGCAAGGACATGTGCCAGACAAGGAAGACAGGATTGCATATTCACTTTGAATGACCATCAGGGCACATAGCACCAAGAATGAAGCCCTGTGTCCCCCCCAACACACACTTCAATCACCTCCCTTATGCTGGCTTTAGCACTTACATAAATCAGTGACAGTTTTCAGCTAGCTCAGTTTCTTGATCCTGCTCAACCTGAAGGCACATGAACACTGCTGCAATGGAGTGTGGCATAAGACAAGACTGGGACTTCTTTCACTGCCAACCTAGACTTAAGTGGTGACAGTATCTCCAGAGAAACACCAGGAGATTTGGACAAGAAAAGGATCTCTTGTCATTTCAGCAAAAACACCAGTGTGCTTCACAAGAATGGTCTGCATGAATCTGCTCTACTAATACAGCCACGGGAGCACTGAAAAGGTCTGCATCTGAACACTCCAGAAGCCAGTGCAACAGCTCTGACCAACTGGTGTACACCCTAAAAAACAGTCAAGGCACCATTCCTACCTTGCCTGTATCCTAGAGTAAACGTAATTTTAAAAGAGTCCTGTTACCTGGCAATCCAGTACTACTTTCCTTTTTAATCACCAGTTTTGGAACTAACTCCTCCTCCCTATACTCCCAAGATCTGTAATTCCGTAATTATTCAGCTATTCCTTATTTCTGTTGGCAACTCATCCATGCAGACAGGCCCCATGGAAAACCAATGGATGTTGCAAAGCAAATGCTGAGGCCAACACTCAAAGCCTGCTGTCAAAGCCAAAGAAACCAGGTAAAAATATTCTTCACTTTTATGGCAGTGACCTGATCTGCACAGTCAAACAGTGAGGACAAACATCACCTTTATTCTTTCAAAAGATCAAAACAGACATGCTCCAGGCACTATAAAGATTTGAACTGCATCTGTCATCCATCATTAAAACACAGGAAATAAACCCAAGACAGTACAAGCAATGCAAATGCCTAAACCCCTACTCTGCCACTGCAGGTCTATTTATAGACTGTCTGCCACAGTGAGCTGCAGGAGCCAACTGTGAACTACGGGACTCAACCCATTCACAGCTCCCCTCATAAAGGAAACAATGTGATTAAGGGCTGCGTGCGTTAAAAATACACAAGATACTCATTACCAAGACGTAATTGGTTTTACACTAATGACAGACAAAAAGGTCAGGATCCACAAAGAGGAATTAAGTCTTTTTTAAATCTGTTTATGAATAGGATTAGCTATTAAACAGGATATTTACTGATCCAAGTTACCAACAGAAACTCATTACAGGTACATCTGTTAACTATTTGAAGCAAAACAGACTAACCTTATTTTCCAGACCACAATCAGGAATGGCAGGCAACAAAAGAGCTGCATACATTTAAAATAAAACTTACTTTTGACATATTAAGTATCCAGATATCACAACTCTCAAGATATTTATTGTTCTAATATCCAAACAACTAAAATCATCCTATATATTCATATTCACAGCACTGTACTAAAATAAGGAAGGGTCATTCCTGGTGTACCAGCAGAAAATTAAGCTACAGAGATGACAACTCTCTGTGTGAAGTCAAAGGAAATGAGCAATAGAGCAGGTACTGAATTAGCCTCAGAAGTTCTCTTTGGTGGGCCTCTGGGGTCTGAGGTGAAGCCAAGGAAGGTCTCTCCCCTGTCTCTGCCTGCTGGGAATTACATGTGAATTCAGAAAATTGCCCACACTATTGTAATTTTACACTGCTATCACCTCTCAAATGTCTCTTTACTGGTCTTAGAAGTATTGAGGTCTCAAGAGCAGGACAATGGTGGAAAGCCACAAGACCAGATTTGGTTCCCAGCCCAGATCTCAGTGTCCAGGCCCCAACCAGTAAGGTGCAATCACAACCCAGACAGCAGTAACCACGCTGGGGGGAGCTGTGGCAAGGAGAACACAAACAAGAAGGAAGAGAAGGTGCAGAGCTGTGTCTCGGCCATGAAAAAAGTCAGGAACAACTGACCTAGGCTAGTTGTTCACAGAACACAAAACGATAGTGGCTCTAGGTATTCCTGATAAAGCTGTACCAGAAAAGGATGCCTAATGCTGTCAGAAGTCAGGCTTAAGAGAAATACGACCTGGAGACAAAGGTATGCTTGCACCGCAAGCTTTGTCAGAGCTTGACAGAGCTACCTGCAGCTTTGAGGCATAAGGCTCACTTCTTGCCCAGAAACTTCCCTTAACTCAAGTCTCACTCCTTCCAAACAAGACCTTCCCAGGCAAGCCTGAGAGCTCTGGAACCAGAGAAGCCAACAGAACTCAGATGAGCATCTGTGTCCTGCTGTTATAAAGGCAGACTTGCCCACATGTTTTTACACAAAGACTAAGTTATTCATGCTTTTAAGAAATATGTCATACTGTCTTTTCCCCCAACTGCCTCCCCTTACTCACAGGGCCACCCAAAAGAGCTTTCTGGAGAACAACCAGGAAAGCACAGACTAGCACCCACACTTCCCGAGTCCCCATGACACACTCGAGTAAATGCCACACTTGTCAGGACACAGGAATTTCGGTCTAACTTAGCTGCGTGGCTACTCATACCCACAAAAGCCTAATCCCAGCATCGTAGCCCCACACGAATTCTGGGCAAAGAAACTCTCCGAACACGCAGGAACTTCGGAAGAGTGTTTTCCCCCTCTCCCAGGCCACGCTGCGGAGGCACGGACTCGAGTCCAGCGGGAGCACAGCGTGCAGGCGACACAAAGGCTCCAGCTCCCGGCTGCTGTCGCCGGGTGTCACCACCCGCTGCCGCGCTGCGCGCCACTCAAACTCGCGCCGCGAATCTTCGGGGACAGCCCTTCTCCGTCCCTCTAGCGCAGCAGCTCATGCCCAGGGTTGACACGTTCCTGGCCCTGTGCACAGAGCGCCAGAGGCTCCTGCAAGGGGCTCCCTCCAAGGCATGGGCGGCAGGGCCGGCACC
>VZTB01007636.1:546603-617539 GCA_013397245.1 Thryothorus ludovicianus
GGTGGGGGCGGCCGGGGCCGGGCGCGCCGCTGCCATCTTGGGGCGGAGCGGGGCGGGGGGCGCGCCCGGCGCGGCTCCCCTGGAGGGGCTTGGGCCGCCCGCCGCCCTAAGGCCGCCCGGGGTTTCCTTCTGTCCCCCGGCCCTTCTGTCCTTTACCGTCCCTCGCCTCGGCTGCTGTTGAGTAACGGGGTTTGTGCACCTCGGGGTTCGGCGGACCCCTGCCCGCGGCGTGCCCGTCTCTTCTGCGGCCGGCGCTTTTGTGCGTGTTCGAGGAGCTGCCTGCCCGCCCTCCGCCGCTCCTGCAGGCACCGCTGTGAAGGAGAGCGGCAGGGAGGCAGGAGGGATGTTCCAAGGGTGGTGGGAGTAGCGAGCAGGTTTCTGGTATTACCCTGGTTCTCCTCCCCTTAAATATTTGATAAAGGGCTATTGGATATGGCTCATGTCCGTGGCCAGATAGCCAAACAGTCCATTTTTGCTCTTGTCTCGGTCGCCAGCCCCTCCACATCAGCAAACCGTGTTTTTTCCTTCTGCTGTAGAGTGCACCCTTTATGTAGCTACCTGCTGGAGGGGGCATCACGCCAAAAATCTGCAATGTGGCTGCAGTCAGCCTGGTGTTCTCAGCAGGTTCGGTAGCTGTCAGCTGGATGGAGAGTAGGTGTTTCGGCAATTTAAGGTTCTGGGCACCTCCCTCCCTTGCTCCTCTCGACAGTAGAAGTTAGAAACAAAAAGCCTATCAGTGTGTGCACAGGGTGGCTAATTTAGTTGTGCATAGTCCTAGAGGAGTCCCCTCTCCTGGATTTGTCTGTTGCTGTGAAAGTGTCCGTCTCCGTGGTATCGTTCTCTGGGGGAAGCACACGCGGAAGGACATGTGCTGTGCGGCAGGAGCATAGGCTGTGACCATAGCAGCGGTCACAAAGCTCCTGAAGGAAGGCTCGCGCGACTCAGGTGCCGCCTATGCCCCACCTGAATGTGGGACAGAGCCTTTGCAAGTGCACAGCAGGGACCAGTACCTTTCCCCTCCAAACAATCGCGCTGTACATTCCCTAATGGCTTTTATTACTCTTAATGCTTCTGAGAGAGCGCAGAGCTGACCACTCAGCTCGTAACTGACTCCAGGAGGACTCCATTCAACCCGAAATAGCAAAGCATTACTTCTAATGACTGCAATTAGCTGGTATCTACCGAGGAAGGCTTTTTTCATCTTGGGCCTTTTAGTAGTAAGAATACGCTATCTTTATGGGGAGAGAAGTCCATTCTGCAGTCTTCACCTGGATACCATAAGAGCAAAATAAACATGAAAGAAGATGCCTTTGAGGGGGCTGGGAAGAGGCTCTGGTTTGACTCATAAGAATGTTTTGTTGCACTAAGTTTGCTCTATTTTTGTCTGTTCCTGTCTTTGGTAACCTTGGAAGGAACTGAAGCTACTGTATTTTCTGAGGGTGTCAGTTTTCATGTCAAGAAGGCATCGCCACGAGGCTTTTGCAATGCTCCATTTTCTTGCCCTTTGACTGGAGCACAGTGCAACTATCCTGAATTGTTCTGAAGCCATGAGTTGAGCCAAGAAAAGAAAAATCCTGAGTGTGCTTTGCTTCTAGTTTGCGTGGGGGTTTAATTTTATTTTTTTTCTTTCTGGGCTTAAAATATCCTTGGTTATATTTTTCAGCTTTCTGCAGTAATAAAGTGGGCTAGGAACTTGCTTGTAGGGGTTTTTGTATTGTTTATGTGGAAAAGAAATCTTCATGAAATCTCTTCATTCTGGGAACTAGAACTCCCAGAAAATCCCAGGTAGCCTGAGGTTTGCAATAAAAGCCTGCGAGCTGGCAGTACCCAGGCCCTGTTTTTTGTCCTTTTGCTGATTACACATTTCGTGAGCCTCTGGTCAGTGAGGTCGTGAGCCCCGCAGCATCCTGCCGGCAGCTCCTCTGCCACCTGCCCATCCACACCGAGGTGCAGCCCCACCTGCGTCCTTTCCATAAGAGCCCCATCTCCATCACCACCACGGCCGGGGTGAGGCTGTGTGCTGAAAATCCAAGGACTGCAGGCAGCACCTCCCGCTCCCATCGAAGACAGTTGGGACCTGTGTCATCTGACGTGAAGCCTGCGCAGCCGTGTGGTGCTTGGGGAGGGAGGAGGCCCTGGGTGTAGGATACTCCGTGTGCGCTGCTCATTGCAGACAGCGCTGGTTATGGATCCTGTGGCTGATTTGCATATCAAAGCATCTGAGAGCTCTGCCGTGGGTAGGGATGGGCAAGGATGATAACGTTTGCTGGAGGCTGAGACCGGATCTTCCCCGGGGCTTTTTGTGGTGCACAGATGAGACAAGACGATGGGAATGTTTGGAAAATGGAGTTTGTCTCCATGTCCTTGAATGACAGGACTATAAAGGCTTTTTTAATCTAGCAACTGCTTTCCAGAGGGTGGGGATCAAACAATTCTAGGTGACAGTCCCTTAGACTGCTCCTTCCCTGCCTCCTCCTGCCACTCACGGCTTGCTGGGTAGCCCACAGTGTCGAGTCCTGCAGATGCACACCACCACTCCCCCCACCATCCGGCAGCTCCTGCAGCAAATGGCCAGTGTGCCAGCCTGCTGCCTGTTCTCCACACTGCCTCTCAGACAAGGAGGCAGAGGCCCTGCTTGGAGCCTCAAAGCAAAGGGCTAGATTTCCTACTGCCTGAACTGGCTCTGCAGGGTCTCAGGTCTTTCCTGATGGCTCAGGAGGTGTTGGGGAGGGGGGGACAAGGAATAGCAGAGCTTTGAATGGGCCAAGGCCTCTGAGATACTGAATTTGTCAGAGGAAAGTTTGGCTGTATCTGATCTCAGTACAGTTGTCTGTTTTTCCTTCTGTCTCTGGAAATGAACCTGGGGAGCTTCAACCTTGCTTGCAGGCTGAGCTGGAAACTGAAATGCAGGTTTCCAGGAAGGGAGAGAGGTGGGAGTCCCTGTGTCCCTCTGCCACTTTGATCTTAGCAAGTGTGTTGCTGGTCCTGATGCTCTAGCTCCAAAGGACCGCACCATGGGTCAGGTGACCTGTCTGAAGGTAGCTGTGTGTTCATTGTGGTAGTGCCTGCTGCCTGGAACTGCAGTCCTTGTTCTCTTTCCTGTGCCCTGTACAGCTCAGGCTCTTGCTGGGAAGGACTCCTCACCTTCCTATCCATGGGGCAAGTTGATGTGTGCAGGACCTGCCTTGAGCACAGCCTTCTTGGGAGGCACCTCTCTCCCTGCAGCCTTCATCTGTCAGAAGCATTCTCGTTTGTCCAGGGTAGTGAGTTGGGGGGCAGGCCTGATGCATTGCCTAGAAAGTTGGTAAAAAGGAGAAAACTAAAAATCAAGGGATGAGAAAGAAATGCATATGTATGTACACATTTTGCAACAGAGAGAGGGTGAGATTCATGAAGTTGCTGCCAAGCTTGTAGAGCAGAGGCTTGCGGTATAAAATGGCTTTTCTCTGAGCCTGCAGACCTGTGGTTGGCACTGGCTTCTCACTTCATGTCCTTCCAGCATGGAGCTGGGTGTCTGCCCTCTGCTCCAAATACAGATTAGCTGCAGGAAGCCTGAGGCTGGCTTGCTATGAGAGATGCAGAACCCTTTCCTCTGTGTTTCTCTGCTCAGCGCTCACTGCCCTTTTTACAGGGTTATGTTTGCCTGCTACCTGTTCCTTGCACATGACTGCTAAGCAGTCCTGGGAAGACTTCTGTTTTCCCCATGGCTCTTGCATGTTGAAATTGCCTGCCCGTCATTCTCCCTCTTCTTTTTTCACCTCCCTTCCTCTACTCCTTCTTAAAGCCTGACTGGGGAATGGAAACAGTTTCCTGGGATCCCAATGTTCTTGTCAGGCCAAACTCTTGGAGTGGCTACACAGTTTATATGGGCAAGATAGGCATCCTGCTGGCATAGTCCTCTACAGCTGAGCAAGGTCTCCTGTTCTTGATGTGCTTTGGTCTAATTGTTGATGCCAGCAGCCTCTGCTCACATGGTTATTGTGCTGAGAAGAGAGAGAGCTCTTCTTTTATGCACGCTGTTTTTCCCTAGAGAAATTGGCTGTTGGTAGTACAGGTCTGGCTTAAAGCAAGGTTTTGAAGGTTCACTTTTCTGTTGGCTGATTGTGCTGTTCCATTAAAGAAAGGGCCGTGTCTCTTAAAGAACTGTGTATTAGAAAGGCAACATATTGCATCAGCACAGGAGAAAGCAATCACAGGCAGAATTCATGCTGCCTGTTTTCAGTGTGTTCTACTGTTGCTTTTTTGAACCACCACAGCCATGCTACCTCTGAGCAGCAAGCTGAAAAATCTCCCTGCCTTTCTCCGTCTGGAATAGTGACTGTTGTAGACCCTTCCTGTGTGTCTGTTCCTTCTCACTCCCTGGAAGGACTGTATGTCCCCAGAGCTACCCATATCCCTCACCTGGGTGTGCTGATCGCCTCTGCACCCCTGCAATTTTTTGTGCAGAGAAGTTGGTTGGACACCCCTTTCCCAAGCAATGCTCTCGCAGGTCTCTGTCACAGCTTAGTGCAGAGCATCACTCTGCAGACAGCTAGCTGCCGCCAGTGATGTGACCTCTGGCTCTGTTGCCGTGTGGTGTTGCCTGTAGGGAGGTGTTGTGCTTTCTCCTGTTGACCTGCATGGAAGAACTGTTCTGATGGGCTCCCTTAAATCATCCACCTGTGTTCCCTTCATGTTGCTGACATAAGTCAGTGGGAGAGTGCTATTCTTGCAAGTGCAATTTTGCACAAGAGTGCATTTGGTGGGAGAGTTGTGTGCTGGCCTGGCCCTGCTTTTGCTGGATAGACAGTGGCCTTTAGTAGACTTTGTTTCAGGTCCCTTCAAAGTTAGAAACAATCCTGGCATGATGTTGTACTTAGAGGAAACTCAGATAGCAGCAGGCCTTGTCTTCTGCCTGAAGTAATTATCACATCTGATGTATTTCCTGGAGGGCAGAGAGAATCTGGCAATGATACAGATTGGGGAGGGTCACTGAAGATGGCCTCAGGATGCTTGTGCTCTTGAGACAAAAAGTATAGTGCCTTTGGGTCCCAAGGAAGATCTTAAACGGAATTCATCCTTCATCTCCCTGTACTTATGGCCTACATTCCCTTTATGTGAAGTTGTTGAGTTTTGGAGGCTCTCAGGTGATGCTGGTAGAGTTGACATCTTGAGGATGCATATACAAGTGGGTGGATTGGTTTTCCTGGGCTCTAGCTCCATGCTTGAGGCACAGACCTGGAAATTAATTATTGTTGTGTGTCCGCTGAGCTGTGGTTGCTGCCCAAGGACTCGCTGTTACTCACAGCACAGAAAAGGCAGTTTGAGCTGGCATTAGACACAAAGTTATGAATCTGGGAGGAAGGAACTGGGGTTGCAGTGGATGCGAAACTTGGTGTGAACTCCAGCTGAAAGGAGCTGATGCAGCTCTTGGATAGAAGGACTTAGCTCCTGCAGGCATGGAAAAGAGGAACAAATAAAATGTGACAGTAAGAGCTCTGTCTTCACCTTACAAAGAAGATCAGGGGTGATGAGTTAATTTTAAAAAGCGAATCCAAGCACAAATCAGAACAGGTGACAAGACTATTTTGGTAAATTAGGTGTGGTCATATGGGCAAAGCCTTACGAAATTTCCCTGAAAGTTCTTCCAGACTAAAGCAACTTTTGCATAGCAGTCACCAGAGAAAACATCTGGTAAAGGGACAGTCCAGAGTTTGATCCCTTGAAATATAGGGGAAAGGAAGGGAACTACATCCAGCCTGTCTTAATAAGCTGGAATAAACAGTTAGGGTTTATTCTGTTAGGAAGGTGGTAGAATATGCCAGTTAAAAATCACCAGCATCCATTTGTCTGGAACGTAGTGCATCAAGTTGGTCAACAGCCTTGCTTTAGAGGATGGCCTGCCTCATCGCTGAGCGGGGGCGACAGATGTAATAGATTTTGACTTAAGTCAGCCTGTGTCAGTGACCCAAGTGTCAGCCTTGTAAACAAATGAGGAAGGGCTAGGAGATAAGAAGCATGCCCCACTTGGACCCTCAACTGATGGCAAAGCTGTATTCAGAAGAGTTTCTATCTGACAAAGAGACCCTAGCTAGGCAGGCGGGGGAAGATACTGGTATTGCCAGAATTTGGGGACTGAGGGTTAGTGCTCTTCTGGGGAGCAGAAAAATGCAAGGAAAGCCTTGTACCAGGCTTGCATGAGGAATGACATCTCTAAGGTGCAGGAAGCAGTAAGTGCTCTCCTGAACAGGGATGAGATGTTGCTGAAGGGCCAGGCTCAGATACAAATGCAACTCTTGGAGAAGGATGTGCGTAAACAAGAGGCTATCCAGCAAAGCAATAGAAATTAAGGTCTTTAGAAATATGGCGTGGGAGGAAGGATGAGAAGAACTGTAAGAAGGGCTGTGTAGCCTGAGTAAGAAAAGGTGGAAGAGGGAATTTCTTTAAGAATGTACAGCAATGTACATTTTTAGAAGACTGTAGTTGTGATTAAGACAGGGCAGGAAGTCACTTTACCTGTAATTAGGGAGTTCAGACTTTATGATTCCCTGTAATATCAGGTGGGATGGTGAAGCAGAAATGGAGGCTATCTCGAAGGGCTTTTTGGGAGGTTGGGGTGTATATGTTAGTTTTGGAAGAACTTAGCTAAAAGTCTGTAGATCTGGATGAGTTGCAACTGGCTGTGCCTCAAGTGAAGAATCTTGACAGATGACTGCTAGGGCCCCTTCAAGCTTGGCAGTTGTATGAAACATTTTACACTTGGAAAGGCAGCAAAGAATACCCCTTAGAATGAGACTCTACCGCCATAGATGATGCTGGGGAGATTGATACAAAAGTACACTGTCTAAATCCAGTGTTGGTGCTCAGAAAAGGCTGCTGAAAAATTGAAGAGAACACAGGAAAGTTGCGAGATTAGTGTGAGGCCTGAAGAGGTAGGTTTGTGGTGAGAAACGTAACGAGATCAATCTGCTTATCTAATCAAGGAAAAGATGAAGCTTGGTTATCCTGCATAAGCATAGTGTATCTTATTACTATGTATCATTAGCTTGGTAGAGTGGAAATGCCAGGCTATGAAGAGTGGAAAAAAAAAGCCTGTGGTGAGGTGCTGGGACTGCGGTCACCTTCAGAGCCATGCAGTCAGCTCTGCCTTCTCCTCTTGTACATGTGGGGCTCTTTGCCTGTTGCTTTTGCAATCCACCTCTGTTCTCAGGGTTTCTTGTTCCCTTTGTCTGTTGCTCCTTAGTATCTAAGGCCTTTTGTTGAGACTTCTCTACCTTATGAGGAGACAGCTGCAGTAAAACAAAGCACTCACCTGGCCCCAACTTATGTAGGGTGATGCCCTGACCAACCTATGCCCATTCTCTGTGCATGTGCCTCTGGAATTGTTCCCTCTCCTTGTCTCATCCTGTCATCTGCCTCTGACTGATTTATTGCATCCCTTCTCCTGTGGTGCCCAGCTACTTTGCCAAGCAGGTACTTGGGAGCAGCCAGCACCTAATGCCTCTCCAAACTCAGCACCCTAGCTGGTGAAAATGACTAATGAAACCAAAGATCACCCTTGCCTCTGGTTCCTGCCAGTCTGTAATGCAGTGCTTTGTCACTTTGAGCTACTGGTTTATTTAGGGTCATTATGCCTGTTTTCAGTCCATGAAATGATGTTTCTTCCTTAGTCCAGTGAACAAACCTCGAAAGGGAGACTGAGTGAGATACTGCAGCAGATGGCTCACTAAAATCTTGCTACATCCACAATTTCCCTTTCACCCACTAACTCTGTAATGCTGTTAAAAATAAAAATGATCCAGTGTGCCTGACAGGATGTGTCCCTTGTAAATCCCTGCTGCATAGTGCTCCTGGAATCTCATGCTCTCTATCTTCATGTTTTATTACTGCCTGGGGTAGGAGGGCAATTTCAAAGCTAGTAGAAAGCTCCTGACTAGGGTTTCAAGTCAGGGAAAGCAAATGCTTTGATGTGCTTTAAGCAAAAAGAGGGGAAAACCCTCAGCATTTTACTTTTTTATTTGTTTTCTTTAAAGCTTTATTCCATTTGATGAGAGCAGAGCTCTGGTTTGTAGGAAATAATGCCAGTAAGCCTTTGTGTTTTCATCTGGGGAGTTGGGTGCTATAGGGTGGAACAGCTGAAGTTACTCCAGGAGAGTCTTGTGAAGTAGGAGCCATAACTCAGCTTCCCTCTGGTGGATATGGAATGAGGGATGCAACTTTGCAAATCAAAGGTTTAAAACGATGACATGGTGGCAGTATTTGGGCATGGTGTGGACCATGTCTCTGGGGTGTGTTAGATGTCTCCTCAAAAACACCTGCAGTGTCTGGTCTGTTTGATGTGTAGGACTGCTTTTTTTTATTGCTCTGCCAATACATTATTTTAGCAAAAAATGCTCCTGCTTCTAAAGTCTGATTTTATTCCTCCACCTTAAAACACTGAGAAGCAGTTTTGCCAGTATAACTGCACCTCCATCAGCAGGCTTTTGCTTGTGGAGACATGTTGATTGCTTGGGTCTTTCCCTCTGTGTCTGACACAGCTGTGCTTGCACATGTCCCTGGGGGTGGCTAAATGTGAAAGATCAAATAGAATCTTTAGATTGAGCTTGCAGATCTGGGGATGAGAAAAGATGGAGTAGAGGAGGTGGGCAGTTTTGTTGAGCCTCGTTTCAGAATACATGGGAATGAGTGGAAGTGTCTTTCTGGTAAACAGAGAACAAAGCAGGTTTTGGACAGTGTGGGCATAGGTGGCTTTGCTATCTGAACAGCAGCACCAACCCTTCCAGGCAGTGGTACAGGTAGGGCTGTGTGTTGTGGCTGAATAGATGCGTGGGCTGGAAACTCCCAGCCTAGTCCTGAAAAACTAGTGCAGGGTGGTGAGCCTGTCTGGCCTGGGGCAAAGATACCCACCTGCTCTTCCCTCTGTTCCCCTCTCTTCCCTCTGTTTTTTTCCATCCTGCTAGTCATCCTGATCATCCTCTAATTGCCTCACAGCCTACTTCAGCATTTCAGAGCATCCTTTGACTTGCAACGAAGATTTCTCATTGTGAAACCCCTCCTTTCTGAGCTGGCTCTGAAGACTCCAAGAGCTCTGAGCCAACACTCTCTCCTCCTATCCCAGCACCAGGGCTTAGTTGCCTTGTTATTCCTGCTCTGCCTTCCCACTTGGACAGGTGTACATTTTCATACCCTTTTTGCCTGCAGGAGTCTCGTGGCAGGTGGATTTCAGGATCCAGGGGGGTTTGAGACTCAAGTGTGGCTGGAAAGCGGTGGTTTGGTGTTGGGGATTTTGTTTCTTGAGTTGTTTTGTTGGGTTTTTTTATCTGTCTGTATTTCTTAAAGTATGTATGTTGGAGATGGTGGGACATTAGCAGCTGTCCTATCACTTGATGAGTAGGGAAAAGAAGGTCTAGGAGGAAGATCTGCTGGTACATGTTGCTGCCTCCAGTGCTGGGGGAGGAACTAGTACAGTTCCTTTCTGTGCTGTGGTACCAAAGCAAATACCAGAGAGAATAGTCAAGATGTGGTTTCCACTCTCCTAACCTGATGACTGTAAATGCCAGGGGAAAAGAAAGGTCAGGCATATGTGCTGTCTCTCTTGATACCCCTACAGGGCTGGACACTGGCCTTGCCTTAACATGAACTTGAAGGAGAGGGAGCTAGGAGAGAACTAAAGGAGAAAACGTGACAGTGAAGAGAGGTGGCAGAGAGCAAGAGGAGATACTTAATACCACACGAGGTGTAGAATGAAGAGCCCATGGATGGGGAGCGGCAGCTGGGGCCACTGAGCAGAGCAGGCTCACTCCACCCAAAGGTGGATGCTGCATGCAGACAGGAGAGGCTGTGCAGAGGGTGGCATGGGGTCCCATGACTCACTAGAGATGGATGAAGAATGTTTTATTCCCTCTTTCTTGTGTTAAACTTGCAGCTTGGTGCCACTGCATCCTCCCTGGAGGGCAAGAACCATACCTGGTCCTGGAGAGCCTAAGCACTAACCTTGGATGGGAAGTTAAACAAGCAGTGGCAAAACTTCGTAAGGTGCGCTGCTGCATCCGGGCATCTCCCTGTCTGCTTGGAGCTGATCAAGCTATCAGGGGTAGCATGAAGCTTTTGCTCTTGCAGTTACTCTGTCAAGCAGCTGGGAAACCATCCTAAAGCATCTTTGATTTTAATCCTGTGGCTGGTTCGGGTGTTTCTTATCCAGAAGAGGATAAATTCACAAGCCACGGCAGAAGAGGGGACAGCAAGGCAGTGACAGCTCTCTGCTGGTTTCCTGGACCTTAACAGTGGGAGCAGAGGTCCATCTCTGCAAGATAGACCCTTCAGTCCTAGTAACTCAACAAGGTTTTCAGCTGACTGTAGGTGAGAGTGCAAGCAGCAACAATTACTTGTGTGCTGCTAGTATGTATCATCTGGAGAGTGGATTGTCTTTCCAGTGGCTGGAAATTAGCTGTGTTATCTCCCTTGGAGGAGTTGTATGTGATTCTGATGAACATAGGCTTGAGGCATATCAGCAGCATGCCTGTAGTCGTGCAGCTGTTCAGAGTGGGATGCACAGGGCAGCCAGGTTCTCCTGTGCTGTGGATCCATGCTGCTTCATTGATCCTCTCTAAAGCAGGGTGTTGGAACCTCACCCTGTGTCTCAGTGTGGTGGGAATGACAGAGGCAGAATGCATGGCTGGGAGCAGCAGGGAGTGAGTCAGTGCCGAAGGTGGGTGAATTGGTGCTGGGAGGAGCGGGTGGGCAGGGGTGAAGATGGCCGGAGCTGCTACATGGACATGTGGGAAGCTGGCATAGAGTGAAGACCCAGCAGTGGGTACAGGGGTGAACCAGGAGGATGAAGGGCTCAAAGGATCATCTAGGCATGGGCAACGTTGCTGGTACCTTCACCTCTGGCAGTGCATGGAGTTGAGCCATGCTGGAGGGATGGCACACAAGGATAAGCTGAGTGGATGGCTTATAGCCAAAACTTGTTACACAGTTGTCCAGCAGTTCCTGGACCCTATGTGTGACAATGTCCCATGCTCCAGTCATGCCTTTGGACTCCAAACCTTGGCTAAACATGCACTAGAAGTCAGCTGTGACTTTCTGGTACAGCCCCTGACACCAGCCTTCCTTTGCCTGTTAGGAAAGGAAAAACTCAGAAATTGATCCAGCCCCTTAATGCAAATATGCATTCTAGTCAGCCCCTTTGGGACTGGTAAGTGCAGTGGCATAAAAGACAAGTCTGGGGAAGGGAGCCAGGAGGTCCATTATGAGTTTGGTAGGGTGGAAGATGTATTGGCTATTTGAGGGCAGGGAAGCAATAACTTTCTTAGAGATGGAGGGGAAAATGTGAGGCTCTGAAAATTAGCCTGGTATCAGGAGATGGCTGGATGCAGCCAGGAGGGAAAAATGGAAAATGTGGTGGTGGCTCTAGAAAGAGTCAGGGACTAGCACCAATTGTTCTGCCTGGAGGGGCTTCAAGAGTCTGATCTGCCACCATATGGGTGTGCAGTTCGATAACATCACATGGGATCTGTTTCCAGCCACCCAGGATAGGATATAACTTGGCACTGGAGAAAGTCTGCAAAATTCAAGGAGCCCTTGAAGCCACTCATTTCTTACCTTCTCTTGCTCAGGAGCATATTCTTGGACAGTATTCCAGGTGTGAGATGGTGCCTTGGGGAGTTGGGGTTGTAATCCTCTTCCTCCCCTGACCCTGCTTTGAGACCCATAGCAAACCTTGTCATGCTCATCTCTGCCCACAGCTGAAGGCTGGTGTCACTAGTGCCTCAGCAGTCCTTGCAGATCTTCCTGGGGCACTGAGCAAATGGAATAACAGAGCAGGTTGAGTAGGGGTGAGCCGTGGGGGCTGCTTCCTCACCCATTGGCTGGAGGGGCTGTGGTTCCCCTGGATGTGGGCACTGCCTTAAGAGGCCCTGTCAAAGCACTGTAGCAACCAGCAGTGCTTTACTGAGCTGCTGCAAGAGGGTCCCAGGAACTGTCAAGAGGTTTTCAGAGACTTCATTTTAAACTGGTGCTTCAACACCTGCTGGCACTTGGTGCTTCTCAAGCCTGCAGCAGGCTACAAGGGGATGCTGGCACACTCCTTTGTGCTGGATCTGATCTCACACTTTCACAGGAAAATGTTCCCAGAGCTTCAGGGTCTGATGTAAAAAAAAAAAAAAGTGTGCCCTTGAGTTTCCTTGCATTGATGAGGGAGCTGCAGGTGATCAGCCGATGCTGCAGCACCCATCCCTAAGTAACCCTCCCACGATCCCCTCTTCTTTCCATGACAGAGGAAAGTTCCCTTGCTCATGCTCCCTTGACTCATCTCGTCCTCCACTCCCAACAGGAGTGTGTTTGGTGTTAGTAAACATCACGTTATAAATAGGCAACTGATGCTATATTGGGAGGAATTTTCTGTGGTGAGCACAGGCTTAGTGAGACCTGGGCCTGGAAGCTGTGAGTGCAGTGCAGGCATGCAGGGGCATTGGTGATCCCTCACCAAGGGGCAGCTGTGGGTGTGGCTGAGGGGATGCTTCCTGAGCTCCAGCTTTGTTTACCTGGCCCTGAGAAAGGGGACACATGTACCTACCTGAAAGGGAGTTGTAGCCAGATGTGGAACAGTGTCTTTTCCCACCTAACAAGTGACAGGACTTAGGGACATGCATTTAAGTTGCACCAGAGGAAGTTTAAGTTGGATATTAGGAAGAATTTCTTCACTCAGAGTGATCAGGCGTTGAAATAAGATGTCCAGAGATATGGTTGAATCCCCATCCCTGGAAGTATTCAAAAACCACTTGGATGTGCCACCTGGGTACATGGTTTAATGGTGGACACAACAGTGCAGGGTTAACAGTTGGACTTGATGACCTTGGAGGTCTTCCCTAACATTAATGATTCTGTGAATCTGTGGTATGTAGATTGGTGTTAGATAGGAGAGACGTGAAAGCTGGTAGGATTCAGGAAGGAGTGAGCTACAAGTGGCTGTGTTGGGCTGCACTTAGCTCTGAGGCTCTGCAGGTGTTTCATGTAGGGCCTAAAGTACTCCTGGCTGGCAGCAGTGGAGTAAAACTTGGAAGCTTGGTAGCTGTCAGCTTCCTCCTGTTGAGATGGTCCCTGACTCAGGAGAAGGGGTACAGTCAGCATCTGTGTGACTCTCTAAGATAAGCAGGTAGCTACCCTGGGATGCTTTGCAGTGCCCACTGGGTTGCTGGGTAGAAGGCATCAAGCAAGGGATCTCTCCTTGCTGAGGAGTCACACATGGACATGACATCCCTGTGCCTGTGCCACTTGGAGAGTAGGTGTTGACCTTAAAACGCTGCTGGGGCTGTGGATTTCTGATGAGCTGCAGTAAATGAGTCACAAACACACACCCTGTTTGAGTGCATGAGCCCAGCAGAGATGCATGAGCAGAGCTGATCCCAGCGTTGTCTCTGACAGGATGTGTCATTGCCACTCAGTTCCTGGCAGCCATGGTGTTGGGGGTTTATTTTTGTTGGGAGATAGGATTAAAAGGAAAGAAAGCAAAGCAGATTCAAACTTGAAAACATACAAAGAAAACTTTATTAACAGAGCTAATGTAGAAAAATAATAATAATGATATAATCAGAACAAAATTCCAGATAACCTTTCTTTTTTCACTGATAATGCAAAGATAAAGCCCACAACCTTTAGTCAGTTTACTGCCTTTAAAAATAGTCTTGTCTTCAATTCACCTGGGGAGAAGAGTTTCTCTTGTTGTGCTGTTGAGATTTTTTTTTCCACAAGAAAACAGATTTTCTTGTAGCTTTGTCACAAATGAAAATAACCACTCGGGAAATAAAATTATTTTGCAGTGGCAAAGCATTTCTCTTGTTATGCAGCTTTTATACAACTGCTTTTACAGACTGCATCAACTATTGGGGTGTTGTTTTTAAGAATGAGCTACTTTAGTATGTAACAGGTTTTTCATTTATCTCTAGAAACAAAGGTCTCTTTACTATCTTCTTCATTTTCTCATTTCTCTCTAAGTTTCTTCTTAAATCACAGTAATATCCATTTGTTTCAACTACCAATATTTCAACTCACAGTTGTACATAAAATTGCCACTTTCCCCCAATACATTTCTATACATCACAGAGAAAATAAACAAAGTCTGATATATCAACTATATATATCTTTACCATAGCTTTACAAAAGAATTTAAATCTATGTTCAAAACATTCTCTTCAATCCTTCCATTTAAAATCAAACTTCTTTCTTACTGACCTCAAGGGTTAAGTTTTATCATTGATTGAAACAGTTTTTACAATGTTGAAAGGTTAACTTAATCCAAATTCTGTACTGGAAAATGCAACCTGCTGTGTTTCTCTGCTGCCATGTGGTCTCTGCTAGTATCATGTCGGCCTCGTCCACCTGAAGTACCGAGACTGAGAAGAAAAAAAAAAAAAATAGCTGATGTTTTTGTCCTTTCTTTACTTGCAGTAAAGTTGATTTAAAATAGCTGAACCGATAGAGTTCATTGTGAACCATCTGGGAGGGGCCATGGCCGCCGGGCACCGTCCTGGCTGCTGCGATCCTCAGCCACGGCCACGTGGCTGGTCTTTTGTCTCAGAGCTGTTTTTGGCTTTGGAGTTCTTCCTGGCTTTGGGGTCCAGGGACCCCCTCTCCGGTGAGAGGCTCGGCAGCCCTCTCACCACCCCTCCAGGAACAGGAGAATCTCAGCCAGGCCAGGGAGATCAGATCAACCCAGGCCCGGCCACCCCGGGCTGAGCAGGCTGACCCAGACCCCGCTCGGCCGAGCTCACCACCTTCCAAGGCCAGAAGTGAAGTGAGTTCCTCTCCACTTTTTTTTTCCTGTTTTAAGAACATGTCTTTGCAAAAAATGTAGCAACCCCATTGGCTCCATTGAACAACGCCAACCCACAACACATGGCTGGCACCACAGCCTCAGCAGAGACCCAATTTCCATATGTGGGGATTCTTGAAGGCTTTGACTGGGATGCCAGTCAAGTGGCAGAAGCAGAGGGCAGGGTGCCAGTTGTGAAATTCCAGCTGCCTCGCTCACGGAGCTGTGGCATAATTACTGTGGCAAGTCTTGGGCAGGGCAGCAGCAGTAGCAGCGCTAGCCACCCAGGACGGGAGGCTGGAGGAGTTGCTGCTCTCCTGCACCCCTGTGCTTTCCTGTTTCAGGCCCTGAAGGACTGTGTGGCTGTCAGGTTTGCCCTGGGGGCAGCTGGACACTGTCCCCTCTGGACGCTGGCCTGGGATGTGTGTTCCCAGCCCTAGCAGTGTACAGAGGAGATGTGATGTACCCTCTCAGGAGGCTGTGATTCAAGGAGGAACTGTAAGTTGGCATGCCTGGATGGTCTTAGGTAGGGGACAGCTGACTTTGCAGCCTTCTCCCATAGTAAATGTGAGGGTGACTGGGGGAAGAAGCAGCAAGCTTCCCTGGGAGCTCTGGGGAAGGTGGTGGTGGGTTGCAAAGTGCAAACTGAATCTGAAAGCACGCCAGTTTGGGGGGAAGAGGCTTTGCTTGGTCTACTGCTCAAGTAAGCAGTGTTGTCTGCCCTTACTCTGCATTGTCCAGGTTGTGCTTTAAGCCATGTAAACCTAATGCTGCCTTGGGCTTTCCCGGGCTTGCTCCTCAGAGCTGATTGGGGTGTGTTGGAAGAGATGTCCCAGAACAGCCTGATAGGCATGCGAGGTGTGGCAATGTGGCTACACTTTATCCATTCATAAGAAACAAAATGTGCTGGGAGAGGCTCCTGGCTCGTTTCTATGGTGCAGCACATCTTCCCTTGCCATAACCTAAAAAATGAATATTAGGAATCCTCTGCACTGTTATGCATTAAGGGAGTTTGTCTCTGCCCTTGGTATCTGTAGGTTGCCTGCCCCAGTAAGAGTGCAGGAAATTCTAGATCATACAGCTGCTTGGGAGTACTCTGAGGGAACTTGAGTGCTTCAGTGCAGGGGACCTTTCAAAATACATTGTAACATTAGTGGAGGTAACAAAGGTTGTGTTGATTGTGTGTTTGCATTTGCCAAGAGCTGATTGGCAAGCCCTGATGCTGATGATCCGCAGCAAGTCTGGTAACAAGGTCCAGGTGTTTCCCACTATGTAAAAATGGCACTGGGATGTTTGTTGATATAAATGGGAAAACTGAAGTTCTCTTTGTATCAGTTGACACTTACCAAAATACTATGTTTATTTAAAACTTAAAAAAACATATAAAAACAAACCTTACTTTTCCCTCCTCCTATGGTCAGTTTGGGCACTGCGGGAGGCAGCTGTGCCGGAAGGAAATGGGAAATGAGAGAACAAGGTAGGATGGCAGAGTACTGGGGTGTATATATATCTATTTGGCCACGATGTGACTGAAAGACAACCCTTTGGCCTCTCAGGCTTAGAATGCAAAGGACTTGTGCTGCAGAGCAAGAAGGCCACAGTACCACTCTCCCTCTGGCTCTAGCCCTATCTATATGCTTGGGGTGTTTGGGCACAATACATTTAGAAAGCTGCTGACCACACAGAGAGGTATCAGCTGTGGAAACAGTCACACTGGAAAGGTGTGCTTGGAAAAATGACAAGTGTACAGACTTTAGCTTGAGGAAAGTGGAGGCAGTAAAAGATGTCTTCTGTCAGCAAGGGATCTTCAATGCCCTTGCTGAGAAGGGAGAGCAGTATTTTTGAAAAAGCAGTGAGAAGCAGAAGAAATGAAATTTGGAAGCAGGATCAGGAGAAATGGCATGCCTTTCAAGCCTGCCAAAAGCATTTCCCCAGGAAGTGAAGAAATCTTTCTGGTCTAGGATCATTTATTTAACTGGTTGCTGTGAAGTGTACTGCAGGAACCTATTTGTTATCATTAAAGAAAAATTCTACTTCAGCTTCTTGCTCTTTGTTGCCCCTACCCTGAGGCCCAACCCAATTGGGACTAGGTTGGTAACTGCTGCACATAGCCAGAGTCCAGAGAATGGTCTTGGAAAACATCTGGTGCTTGAAGCAGAGCACAGTACTCAAGTCTGTCCCTTTTTGAGTAAACACTCTAATTTAGCCATGTACTTATGATGACTTCAGTAAAGTGTTTCAAGATAAGTATGTACTTGGGAGCTTTCCTGAGCAGGGGTCATTTCTTCTGCGTGAAGATCATTGAAGAAATATCTTAACGAGCATTATCCTGTACAGTTGCCAAAGATTTGCATTAGGAGAAATACTAAGCGGTAATCTCCTCTGGGTTATTAATTAGTAATTTATCTCAGAAAGCCATAGTCTGCTAATTGTTTGGCTTTTTTTTCTCCTGCTCTTGTGAAGTATTTGGGAAGGCCAAGCAAACTTCATGCCTACAACAAAAATGCCTCATCCGCTGCTTTGGATGGTTTCTTTTCATGCAATACGTGTGGTGTGTTGTCCCCATTCATAAATAAGGTATGGAGCAGCATGTTCACTCCTGTGAACTAGCAAAGAACAGGGGTTTGGCACTAGGTCACCTGATTCTTTTGAGTCCATTGGCTCCTTTTTATTTGGGTGACAGTCCCTCCTGCCCCCCTCTGTGATGCTGCACTTCACATCAGTCCAGCCAGCCAGATGCCCCTTCCATCAAAGGTGAACAGTCAGGAATGTGATTTCTTGGTAGAAGCCCATGGCGTGTTTTAGTGTGTCCTGGCAGCATTATGCTGTGTGCTGGTGACTGTGTCCAACAGAGGGTTAGGGTTGTATGGGGTGACCATTAAACTTCAAGACTTCACACAAAGATGGAGACACTAGGTCAGAGATAAGTGTCACCTGAGGTATGGGGCACCTGGACCCACCACACTGTTTTCCAATTTGACATTGGAAGTCATCTGTGGAAGCACAGAGATTGAAGGGCTTTTGGAGGGAAAGGTGGTCTCAGGCAATAAGGCCAGAATAAGGATTGAGGTGGAAGGGCTTAGCAGGGTAGCAGACGTGGTGGGATGGAAATAGCACAGCTCTTCTGGGCATGTCTCTTTCAGAGCTAACTGCTACAGCTCCCATCAGGCTGTTCACCACTAATTTATACTCTTTTTATGGAAAGCAGCCTCTAGGTGTGCAAGCTGCCTTACAGCAGCTCCAGGCTATGATGCTTAGCTTCTCCTGGGTGTTCTCCAAGCCCATGGAATGCACCTATGTCTGTTTTCCTTTCAGTGGCGCAGCCTGGAGCAACAGGGCCCAGGAAAATCTTTTACCACCTGGCTGGCATGCCTGAGGGGGCTGTCAAGTGTCTGGTCTTAGTTCTTCTGTGTAATGCTGGTCTGTCTGGGCTGAAGGGCCATTCCAGCCTTCACCTCCAGTAGAGAGTGAAGGCAGGAATGCCTCAGTCCAGTGTTTGATGTGCTCCACATTGTTTTTTGAGGTGACCTCCAAGCCATTTCCTTTGTATCAAGTTAGGATTTTAGTGGTCTTAGTAGGTGTGAGCACCCTGGCTTGAGCTGGGGCTGCGAGCTAGAGGAAGCCAGGTTACTAAACTGCAGTCTTTAGTGGACTCTCCTAGACCTGATATTTGCGTGTGTGGAGCTGTGCTCCATGGATAAACAGTGACTCAGAGCAGCTCCATCCAGTTAAAGTACTATTTCTTTGTTTGCCCTAACATTGAGCTAGAGCCTGGATGACATGAGGCTCACACTGCCACATCTTACCAAAAATTCAGTGCCCTCCTCCAAGCCCAAACAGCTGCTTTATCTCACTCCCCTTTATCAGTGGGTCTGGGAGCCAGGGTGCTTACCTTGAAGTACCACTTCAGTGTTCCTTGATCTCTGCTGGCTCTCTGTGCCCAGCGCCCAACTGGCGCTTTTTTTCCTGTGTTCCCAAGCCAGGCCCAGCTCCTCTTGCCAAGCCCAATGGGGTGGAGCAAAACCATTGAAAAGAAGAGCCCAATCAGCATCTCTCAAGTGCTAGTGGCTGGCTGAGAGCCCAGCCTGGTGCCTGCCAGTGACTGCTGCCTGCAGACCCCAGCCCCAGCAGTCAAAAGCAGGCAGAGCTGCCCTTCAAACTTGAGAAGAGGTAGGTGTTCAACCCTAATTTTTCCTGGCAGGTAAAGGTTATTGGGCCCCTGTCTCCAGTTTAGAACTCTCTGGCAGCATCAGAGCAAATATCACATAGAAGAGGAATTGGGACATCTTTGAGTCCTCATGTGCTAAGTGAGGTCCAACGGATCTCTCGGACTTTGGAGCAAGGACAGTCTCAATGCTCTGTTTAATGTCCATCTACCTCTGCTATGACCTTTGGTATTTATTCAGGACCCAGCAGGAGCTCAAAATTGATCTCTCATAACATCTGTCTCTTACTGGAGTTCAGTAGCTGCTGGGACAGAGTGCACAAGAGGAACCTTGTGCTGTAGGGCCTCAAGGCTTTTCCAGTGGCACAGTTGTCCTAGTTTGGACATGTTTATGGCCAAGATTGCCCTGCTGCACTTGGTTGTACTAGGTGCCATGCCAACCCTGTGTGTAGTGCCCTGGTGCCATGGGTTAGGCAGTGTTGTAATTGCTGGAACTCTTGACTCTGTTGAGATTTCCCCAGTAGATGCAGAAAGCGAATTCCTAGATGGTCTCCTATAACTGTCCTGGCTTGCTGGTCACATCCAGACCTCTTGCTGTGAGAGCCCTGTGCTGATATCTGTTGTTGTTGAGGAACAATTGAAGGCTTTCCTCCTTCTGCTGTTGCTGCCAAATCTCTTTACAACTCAGCATGAAGTCGTAAAGGGAGCTCAATTTTGCTTGCTGCAGGGCTGTAATTACCTTGACCTTTGGTGTTCAGCTGTGCTGTAGGTCCTTTGTAGACCAACTCTGCAAGGCAAGCACTATCTTAGGAATGCTTCAAGGAAGGTGGAAAAAGGTGAGAACATCCCCAGCCTGCAAATTGTAAACACTTGGAGCTGCAATCTGCTTAAGGACCTTGGAAAAGAATCAGCCTTTATCTGTTACAGGAAGGGTGCCAGTGCCAGGATTTGAAGTAGATGTTTCTGTTTTAGGAGCAACACTGAGGCTGCTCCTGTGGAAGCTCATGCAGTACCCTGGCAGCTTGTCCCTCAGTGCCCACGAGGGAAGGAGGTTCCCTCTAGGCTTCCTGGTTTGCATTCTGGATGTCTGCTGCTGGATGAGAGAGCCAGGCTGGTGGGCCCTTCCCTGCTAGTGCCAAGCTTCTTCACTAGGACGTGAAGGAGGGTTTTTCTGTGTGCCACTATCTCCAGGATTGCTGCTCTAAGCACATACACCCCTTCTGCCACTGTTCTTGAACTGATGTTGCTTTCAATTTTCACATGCCCCTATGGAGCAATTGCTTGAGAAGGGGGTAGTGGGTTGATGCTGGCTGAATGCCAGGCACCCAGTAAAGCCACTCTCTCACTCCCTTCCACAGCTGGACGGGGGAAAGAGAATATAATGAAGGGTTCCTGAGTTGAGGACTGTGAGAGAGCATTTATCAAATACCATCACAGGCAAAACAGGCTCAGATTAGGGATATTACTAGATTTTCTTGCTAACAAAATCAGAGTAGAATAATGAGAAGTAAAATAAAACCTTAAAAACACCTTTTCCCCAGCTCTACCTCCTATCCCAGTAATGCAGGGACACAGGGAATGGGGGATTAGGGTCAGTTCATCACTTGTTGTTTCTCCTACTCCTTAGGGAGAGGAGCCATTCCTCTGTTTCACTGTGGGGTCCCTCCCACAGGAGACAGTTCTCCATGAACTTCTCCAGTGGGAGTCTGTCTCATGAGCAACAGCTCTTTGTGAACTACTGCAGTGTGAGTCCATCCCACGGGCAGCAGCACCCGTCAAACTGCTGCAGCCTGGGTCACTTCCACGGGGTGCAGTCTTTCAAGGACAGGCTGCTCCAGCGTGACTCCTCTCTCCACGGGTCTTCTGCAGGTTCTCAGCCTCCTCTCAAGTGTGGATCACCTGCATGGAGTGGGAGGAGATCTCTGCATCCCTATGGTCCTCCATGGACTGTAAGGACACAGTTGCTTCACCATGGTCTTCACTACAGGCTACAGAGGAATCCTAGCCTTGGTGCCTGGAGCATCTCCCCTCCCTTTTTCTCCACTGACCTTGGTATCTATGTACTTTCACATATTCTCCCTCCACTCTTCTCTGGCTACAATTACAACTGCACAATGACTTTTTTTCCCTCCCTTTCTTACATATCTTATTGTAGAGGAGTTACCACCATTTCTAATTGGCCCAGCCTTGACCAGCTTTGGAGCTGCCAAGGATTGGCTCTGCTGGAAATGGATGAAGCTTTTGACAGCTTCTCACAGAAGCTGCTCCTGTAACAGCCCTTCCCTGCCTCTCCACCCCCTTTCCTAAGCTTAGCCATGCAAACCCAATAGAAAGGGTCATGAGGCTTTTCTGAAGTACCATCCAGGAGAGGTAATGCCTCAATCCTGTGCATGCTGAGTTTGGTGGTGTCAGCTTAGGGCAGGAGGACCAGGCAAGAGAGAAGCTTACCCCAAATAACTGCTGGCTACTCAAGCAGCTTTCATGCTACAGAGTAAGGGGTAGAGATGCTCTCAGAGCTGATGCAATAAGGTGTTCTGCCAGCCTCTGGTGAGGAACCAGCTCTGAAGCCCTGAAGAGGCAGCTCGGACTCCTCAGAGAGATGCTTCTTGCTGCTTATTTGGTAACTGGCATCATCAAGGAGTTTCCTTGGTGGGAAGTGCTGATCACACTTCATAGGGAAATGATTGTAATTGCACCCAGTGAACAAAATTCTTCTGCCTTTGAATGCTGTGCTGCAAGGAGGTAAAGACTTCTGTCGTGCAGAAGAGAGGAGGAGGAAACAGTCAATGTGACCTTGAGAGACTAGATAAAAACCTGATTTTATGACAGACACACACATCTCAATCAAGAGGAAAAACTGGGTGTAGATGAGAATATCCAGTCTGTGACTGGCAGGAAACAGATACGAGGCCTGAGGAAAATATGTAGTATTGTATATTGTATATCCCCTATACACAAGGGAATTAGGATCAGAAGCTTTAGGGTACAGTGAGGTTACTGATAGAAAAAAGAAAAAGGAATGAGAGCTGCAAGAGTGCAGAGCTCCTGTTAAAAGCATGCCCCTGTACAAAAGGGACAAGATGGTATTTAATCACTTGAGAAATGGAGGAGACGTGGAAAAATTCAGAGCAAACATGAAATCACCAGGGAGATTGGTTTGTGTTTATTCCAAGCCAGATGTCATGCACCTGAACAGCTCTCCTTAACAGTGCTTGAAAACCAAAGTGGTATTTGTGCAGTAAAGATCCTGTATGAATAGTCACTCTCACTTAAAAAATGAAGTATAAGAGAGCCAGCCTGGGGCAGGCCCACACATAGGTTGTAAGGAAAGTGCAGGCCATATCCAGGTAGTATAAATGATGATAATAGATGGGCAGGAGATAATCAAGAAGACAATCCATGAAGCACAGCCATTGTGCCACTGGAATCCATTAGACAGAAGCTGAACACTACTGGTATTGTGAGGTTATGATGTTTCCATCCTTGTCTTTGTTAAAAGGCCCCCAGGAATTGATGAAGTTGCTACTGCTGGGATGTTGAGTGATAGGTGAGGAAGCCCTGTTATCTGGGACTTACTCCCAACCATATGTGACTTGATTTCCAAATGGCCACTGCTCTGCAGAATATACTGTGGGAGGTCCAGAACCTCTTTGGTCTTGCCACTCTAATGGTTTATTGTGTTTACTGGATCACTATTGGCATATGCCTACAGGAAACAAAGGAAGCCAAACAGTAAGCGGTATTCCTTTATGAAGTACAAGCTGGCAGACAAACTCTTATCTTTCTGAGTTTTATAGCCCAGGAACTTGAAGGGAAAGTGACAGGTATATATATTTGTAACTTAAGTGTTTGATTTGGTAACTAATAAAACACTAGAAAGTTACTGTAAATCAGGGTGACTGTGATTCTGCCATGCAAACAGAGAGCTGATTGATATGGAGAACTGTTTGATGGATTGGGCTTTCTCTTGATGGCAAAGGATGTGTCCCTTGCCATGGACTGGGACACGTGGATAGGACCCTGTGAGACACCATTTAGGGTGTCTGTGTGGCATTGAGACTCCATAGTGTTTGTCAGTAAGCGAACAAGATGGGACTGGGGACCTTTCCTTCATGGTGCAGAAATGCCAGGTACCATGGCTGTGTTGTTCCTTGTAGCCACATGGAGGCAGTCGAGCTGCCTTGGCAGCAGAACTGCCGCATGCTGTTGTGTGGGTGTCACTGCCAAACCTCTTTGGAGGGGTAGCAGCCATCATCGGCCCTTCCCTGATGGCCAGGCAGGAACAGACACCCCTTGCCCAGGAGCACTCAGTCCAAAGGGATGTGAAAGTTGAGGCAGGAAGACAGCAGTATGGGACATGCAGCATGGGAGCAAAATGCAGAGCCAGAGAGTCCAAAGCCCTTAGGCTGAGGACAGATTAGCCAGCTCTGATGTGAAGAGCATGAACCACAGCATACTGGGTTTCAAGCTGTGGTACAGCTCTTCCTGGCATGGTACGTTATGTTCAGGGCACCATATTACTCGAAAGCACTACCATCAGATTGGAGGGAGTTCCTGTGAAAAAGAGGCATAAAAAAGACCTAGCTCTTTGGAGCTAAATCCATTTAACTTGGCATGGTAGAGAGTTTCCAGTGGGTGAAGGCAGCGTGAAGTGTTTTGCTGATGTTCAAAGGCAAGGATTTTGTGATTTTGGGTGATTGGGTGATTTTGAAAGGGACTGAGTTGTGAAGGTTCCTGACCTTTATAAAACTCAAACCTAGGTTTTACACGGATCCAGGTGCTCCCCACTGCTGCAGTCTACTACCATCCATGCCAGGCATCGTCCCAGCTCAGGATTACTTGTGTGGTTCACAGTGCTTGCAGTTGTTCTGGGAGCAGGACCAGGGGTTCCTGAGCATTGGGATTACACAGTCAGCAGCGTGCAAGCCACCACAAAATGGTGCTCCGAGCAGTGTGGGGTTGGGGCTGGCTGTGACAGTGACAGTACCTGCCAACACCAGGACTGGGAGCTGATGCACACTGAAGAAAGATGTGATGCCCTTTAGTGGTAGGTATTTGAGGCCTGGTGCAAAGCCATGACCCAGGGCAAGGGGAGACTTAGTTTTTGCTTTGAAGAAGCCAAGCCTGCCAGATCAAAGCTTTGTAGGCCTGATGTGTAGTCGGCTAGTTCACAGAGGTGAAGTATGCAGGGAGCTTTGTATTGACTGGAGGAGATGGAAGGCAGACAGAGAGATGCAGGGCTTTGGCAGACCCTCCTCCTTTCTGCTGATACAGGACCAATCCCTGTTGTATGCTTGTCAGTGCTTTGCCCAGGTTTGTTGGAAATGCATCGGTAGTGCATTTGCTTCTTGATGCTTTTTCCTTTGGCCTGCAGATCACGTTCCTCCTCAATGCACTCAGCACGTCAGCATTTCTCCAGCCCTCAGCTGCCTGAATGCTCTCTGCCAGGTCTGAGGCATGGTGCAGGACAGCTTTCCCACTGCTGTGTCTGCACCAAGAGTGGTATTCTCCCTGTGTAACTGTTGTACTCTGGGAAAGGCTTTGAGCTACCTCGTAAGCCCCTTTCTCCCTTTCTGTCCTGAGGCTATTCCCTACTTGCTTACCAGAGTCAGACTGTTCTTCCTATGGTCTGCTGGTGACTGCAAGCAGTTTGCTCAGAGCTCTGCTAGACTTTGCCACTTAGGTGCAGGTAACCTAGGGGTGGGAAGGCTCCCTCAACCCTGGGTGCCAGCTGCTGCGTGAGGGTCCTCAAGTCCCCAGTGCAGGCAGGTCTGTACTGCCCTGGCAGGCAGAGGCTTAGGGGGAGGCACATCCTCTGGACTCAGGTCCCTGGGGGTCACGGTGTGGGTTACCTATGGTACTTGGGAGACCAAAAGGACCCCAGAGGAGCAAGTCTGAAAGGTACAGGACACGTCCACAGCACCCTCCATGTCTGAGAACCAAAGCACACCTCGCATCCCTGAATGCTATTCCTCAAAGATTTAGCAAGGTTTGGGTTGCTTTATTTTTCGTCTGGAAGTTTGGTATTCTAACCGCAGACCTGCTGGTTTCTGGTTTCCTGTCTCTGCACCTCCAGCCTGCTGTGAGACTGTCACATTTCCATGAACAAATGTGTCTCTACTAGAGCACAGTCTCACTGTTCTAATTCAGATGGAGCCATTAACATTTTCTGGTGAGAGAACAAATGAATGTAGCTTGTGTGCTTACGTCGTTCCGTCTGTGAACTCAAGCATCCGCTTTATTGATTTATATTTTTCTGCGGGCGTTTCTCAGGTCACCTCCTCGTGCCTGGCTGACATCAGTGGTGTGGCTGGAAGAACACAGACACTCGCCTGTGTCAGTACATCTGTCTGCCGGCTAGCTGGCTGTCCAGCTCCTGCGTCACTCCTGCCTGAGTCTCAGCACAGTGCTTCCTCTTGCTTCTTTCCCCCTGGGCCAGGTGTTTGGCAGAGGACTTGAGTGCTGAGTGTGGGGACAGAGACTTCAGGGTGTTCTGGTGAGAATGGGAAACGCTCTGTTTGGGAAGACCTGCAGTGCTGTTTCTGTTGCCTGCCCTGGCCTTACAGTGCTGTGGCAGAGCTCAGTGTGGGACAGGCTACCTCCTCAGCAGGCACCTCCCAATCCCCTGCCTGCAAGGGCCTCTCAGACCTCTGCTGCATATCATCCCCTGCCAGACTGTGGGATGACTCCATAAGCATCCTGATGCACACTTTACAACCAGAGTCATAGCACTGAAGGACCAAGACATGTAATCTTGGCCTTCCCAGCCTCATTCTGCCTTCTTTCTCTTTGCAATGGATAGATGGGAGTGTGGAGGCTTGCTTGGCTGCTGTTTGGGTCCTCATTTGGGTGCTGACCTGCAGGCCAGGGACAAAGACAAGGAGAAGTCCTGCCCTGCCCTGCTGGGGCCACCAAGCTCTCAAGAGCAGCACTTCTCAGGGCTGTGTTTGCACAGGGCTTAGCAGACAGAAGCTGGGGCTGCAGCACCACGTGGGATGTTCTTCAGGGACTTCAGGTAGGAAGATGTATGCCTCTGCTCCTGACACATGTTGGCGAAAACATGGGACACTATGGACATGCTGGTCTTGCTGGGGATGTAGAGGCTATGTTGTGGGGCAGAAACAGGCTTCTCTGTGGATGGGAGAAGCTTCCTCACTTCCTCCTTCCTACTTTTAACAGAGAAGGGGATGGAGTCCAGTATTGCTGAATGAGAGTGGAAAATGCCTTTTGACAAGTCTATCTTTGCTGTTTTGAGGAAGAATGCAGAGTGCAGGAGGGGAAGCCTCTGGAGCTTGCATGGAATCTGCTTTGATGTCCTGCTCTTACTGTGTATTTGGCCCCACTGTATTTTGTGATGACAAGCCGTGCTTGTGGTCAGGAGAGGGCTTGAATACCTTGAGCTGGTTCCCACCACTCCAGCCTCACAGCAGCTTCCCACCAACTCCCTGTGCCTTATCTCTTGATGCTCAGGAGTTTATGCAGATGTTAGCATCTCAGCCCAGGGTGAGCCAAGCTTGCCCTGACCTTACAGCCTGTAAGGGGAAGGAGGGACCAGGAAAGGTATCTCTAACCATGTTCTAGTGCAGCACTGGTTTGTGTGGTGAAAGATGGTCCTTTAATTGTGGAGGCAGCATAAGGTGTAAGGAAATATGCAGGCTTCTTTCTTAGAGGGAGACACTGGAATCAAAACAGAAAGCTTTGCAAAACTACCTCTGCCTTCAGTATGTATTTGAGTTGGGTAGAGCAGCTGTTGCTAGAAAAATCCCCTTATTCCTCCCACACTGCTGGAAGGGATTTCCTTTCATAAGTGGGAACTGTGCTTCTGTACCATAAGACTGCATGCTGCAAGCACCACCTTTCCTCCTTGCCTGTGCTTTGTGTGAAACACCATCCCCAGCATCATCTGCCTGCAGGGCTGGCTCTGTACCTTGCAGCACAGGACTCACTGGAGCGTGCCCTGCCTGGCTGAGGGTGGGGGCAGAGAGTCCCCTGGAGTGACCAAGGTGCAAACCAAATGCAAAGAGATTGCCAGGCCCATGGGTTGCACTGTGCCTGGGAAAACAAGCCAGTCTCCTGTTCAGCTGAAAGGCTCTTTGGAAAGGCCTTTGGTGAAGGATACTAGGTAGACACTGTTGGTGAAGTTTGTGGAGTTGGTTGCCAAAACATTTGCCTTAGTTGCCTAATTGGTGTTGTAACCCTAGAACAACCCTGGTGGGTCTGACCTAAAGTGAAACAGTGACTGGTCACCTCTAGCCTACTGCCAGGTGTTCTTGCAGCTGGGAGAACTGGAATGGCGCAAGTGCTGTGAACATTCCTGCAAGCTTCTCCCAGATTCCCACACATCTGAAGCACCTCCGTCTCCATGGGGAGCCCCTTGTGCTTACCAGCTGGGTGGGAGGTTGCATAATTAAGGATGGTGTGCACTGCTTCTGTATCTCCTGACTCAACTAATGAAAAAGCAGTGTAAGCCTTGGACATATGCCACATCTTTTCCATTGCTGAGTGTTCTGGCTGGATTACCAAAGAGGCTAGGAAGGTTTATATCCAGTCCATTCTCTAGGCTTCAAGGGAAGAGTACATCTCTGGGACCTGTCTCTCTGAAATGTGTCTTACATTACCTATAGGCTTGCAGAATTTGTCTTCAGTGTGTAATGGTTTGTATAAATAATTTTTAAATAGGGTTGTAGGCAATTGGAGCATGTGAGCCTCATTTCTTTTAAGAAAAACAACTGGAAAATGAGGCTATAAAACATGCAAGAGTGAGATAAATAATTTGGTGTCTGCAGGAGAAAATCATAGTTCCCTGATCTGTTGCAAGTCTTTCAATATTGTGGTAAAATAACAGCATCTGGCAAACTTGTGTAACTTGCTTGGGTGTTCAGAAAACCTCTGAAATTTCTCACAGAAAACTGTTAAGAAAACTGTCTACTGGAGGAGATGTAGCATTCTAGCTCAAAAATTGGCTGAGGTTCCACAAAGTCAAGGAGTGAACAAGCAATTTTAATATGACAAGAGCAGAGGGATGAGGTCCTTTGCTGTTAATGACCCAGAAAAGGTAATGTGCAGCAAGGTACCTAAAATCTGCTAATACCCTGGAGTCATTCAGATTTGCCAAGAGGAAGTGACTCCAAAGTGACACCCTGTGTAGTGAAGTGGTGTGAGAAGATGAGAAGTATGCAGCCAGGTGTATTGGAAGGATTGATTTACTCTGGGACGTGGCTGGCTTCTAATTTACCTTAGCTACTCAGGGCAGTGGGATTGCAGGCTGATGACAGAGATGCTTTTCCTCAGTATGCAAAGATGCCATCAGAGAAGTAAATCGTGCTCAGCCGCGTGAGGAGTAGTGCAAGGACAGATGCTGAGAGCATCAGAGTGCTGTTCTGGCAGTCAAGGTCATTTCCCTACCCTGGATGTTTTATGTGGTTCTGGTCACCTTTCCATAGGGTCAGAAGAGAGAATATGTTAGGGATGTGTGGGTGAGTGGTTAGAGCTAGAAGACATCTTGTGTCCTGGGAAGGTGAGAGCATTTAGTAGTGAACTTAGTAGGTCTAGAGAAAGGAAATGCTTTTCTTCTTTGCCTTTTTTCACTATACAAAGAGAACTCAAGGCTGTGGTGTTACAGTAGGACTGTAGTCTTTTACTCAAAGTCCGGAACTCATTGCTAAAAGTTTACAAGGTTCCCGAAAAGAGGATTGAGAGATACTTCTTTTTTCATTCAGTTCTAGATTGTGCTTACAGAGGGGTGTAACCATTCATGCTCCAAAGTGTGTGATATTCCTTTGAGTCTCATTCCATCATTTTTTCCCATCACTCCTCTAGAGCTTCCGAGTGTCTAGTTAGTTAATTCAGCCAGAGTGAATTATCCTGTCTTCCTGATTTATTCAATCCAGCTGTGATCTCATGTCTTCGCTTGTTTTTCTCCTGCTTTTCTTTTCCCTTGTTCTGCTCTGGTCAGCCCTGCTCTACCTCTTTACCTGTGAATTATATCTTAATAGGCTGCTTTGTGGCTTTTCCAGACTGGCTGACCCCCTCTCAGTGCCTGTACCCAGCTGGGCTTTTTGCTTCTCGGGCTGCCCTTTTTCATCAGTGTAGCTGTGCACCCATTAGAGCTGAGCTGGGAGGGATCACTTTGAAGCAGAGCTCTCTAGGTCACCGCAGCAAATCGTTTTGTGGTCATTATCCAGCTAGCGTTGTGCTGCGTTGATGATAAATCTCTGCAGCCAGGCAGGAGATGGCCAGGATTATACCCGTGACCTGGAGGTAAGAGCCCTGCATCTCCTCTGCTAATGTCACCCAACAATGCAAAGCTTGAAGGGCAGTGGTGGTAGCAGCTTTCTCATCCTTTGGGCAAGAGATGGCTCTGTTGCCCAGCCCTGAGGGATGACATTTCTGGGGGAAAAAGAAAACTCAGGCATTGCCCAGATGTGATACTGTGCTATCCAGCCTTTTTGTATGGTTCATGGTAGGTAGTGAAGGATTTGGGGTGATTAGTGGATGTTGGATTAAGAGAAATGGTTTAGGGATCAAAAGCCTGTATAGATCTTTCTGTGATCACTGTTCCTTCTGCAACTGATGAAATTTTCCCAGCCCTGTTCTGAAAAGTGGCTGTGTTTCTGCTGTCAGTGTATTCTTCTCTGAGTTATTAAGTTTGCATTTATCCCCTGCTACCATAATAATTTCTGTGTTTCTTATGGAGCTGCTCTGCACAGGAGGAGGACCTCCCTGTGTCCAAGCAGTGATGCTGACTTACATGCCACTGTGGGTCTTGTTACAGTTTGGGGAAGGCACTGAAATAAAATATTTGACCAGCTAAATAGCAGAGCCTAAGCTTCCTTTCTACCCTGTGTGCTTGCATCTGAATTGCCTCCAAGTCAGAGGAAGGAGAAAAAGCAAGCAGGGGGTGTGACCAGCCCCTGATGGGTGCCCTGGGAGCTGGAGGCTGAGGCCTGCAGTGAAGTGAGGGCGATGATTCAGCCTAATAAAGCTAATGGCTTTATGCAGCCAGGCAAAGGAAATTGTGGGATCATGATGCAGCAACTGTCCTATAGCAGTTTGTTTCTATCATCCAGACGTGACTTCATGCCCCAACCCCACCCTTTGATTTTTTCCTGTACCTAAATGCTTTCCTTGCTGAGGAGGGGGTGCTCAGACACCATGTTCTCAGGAAGGAAAGTAGTCTGTGAGACAGCTGCACCTAAATAATGTGTGAATGGACAAACAAAGAAGGGAGTTCTGGGACTCCATGGTGGGACCATAGCTGCTGAAGCATATGAGTTCTTCTGGCACCACTGAACTCAGCAGGTTTCTCTGATGAGCTTGTGCCTGGACACTGGTCCAAGGAAAATCCTGTAGCACAGAGAAGCCTGAGCTGGCAGGCAAGCAAGGTTGGCCCCCAAATCCATCAGGGCTCTGTTGTCATTAAAGTGGCGTGTGTCTAACCAGCTCTTTCTCTCCTTTCCCCAGGGAAGACGATGAAGCTGTAGAGATGCTTCCCTACGTCATCGCCACCCTGGGCTCAGTAGGGGCCCCCTGCAAAACTCCCACATGCAACAACAACAACAGCACTACCAAGGACTACTGCTACAGTGCACGCATCCGCAGCACTGTGCTGCAGGGGCTGCCCTTTGGTGGGGTGCCCACTGTCCTAGCCCTTGACTTTATGTGCTTTCTCGTAAGTCTACCTACTGTTGCTTTGACACCTTCTCTCCTAATTAACCATTTTCTTGTTGAAAAGACAGATGTCTGCTAAGGAAGGTAGGAGTCTCCCTTGAAATGGAAAATGTAAACCTCCTCCTTCCAAAATATTATAATTAAGGGGTTCTCAGGTAAAGATATAGGAATAGGAATAGCAGTTCTTTATTAGGAAAATTAAAGTAAAAATGCAGTAATGCAAACAAACTCACTGACAGTCAGAATACAACCTGACACCCTGTGGGTCAGGGTGTTGGTAGCAGTCAGCTTAAATGGTGGCTGCAGTCCTGGAGTGAGAGATGTGGTTCTGTTGAAGCAGTGATCCTGTAGAAGGGTGTAGTTTTTCTCTTGAAGGTCCAGTGGTGGTGTAGATGGGCCTGGTCTTCTGGCAATCCAGTGAAAAGGTTGCCTTGGTGTTCCAAGTCTCAGATTTTATCTAGGTAGGAAATGCTTGGCTCCTCCCCATGGATGGAGCATCTCACAGTGGGATGATGTAATTTTATCAGTCGTGCTGTGGGACTCAGTGGCCCATTAACAGAAGGTCTCTCCCTGGAGGAGGGATGGGATGGGTCCTGGAAGAGATAAAGAACACTGCCCTGGCTTGTTTCAACTGCTGGCCCATTAACAGAGGATATCCCTCCTGGAGTTATGAGGGATGGGTTATGGAAGAGATAAAGAACACTGCTCTAGTTGGTTTCAACAGATGGTGATAGAATACACACCTCTGGTTACATCCTGCACTGCAAACCCCAAGACAACCATGAAACAAGGATAGTGATCAGATGATCAGGGTTGAGGGCCTCAAATGCCGTGACTTTGCTGCTGGATGACATTCTGGCCCTGCTTATGTCTCCTAGACACTCTGGGCTTAGCCACTATTGACTTAGCTCCAATACCACCACACTGAGCCCTGTGAAAGGGTATTGCAGCCATAAGGATAGGAGTGATGTTGGGTCAGTTCCGCATCCCAAAACTCCCACTTATGTTGCCATGTCCCTACAGTTTTATCCACCCAATGGCTTTCCATGTTCCCCCTTAGAAGCTGTGGGACCACAAGTGATATAGCCATTATTTTGACTTCTAGGAACCTCAGGGCCTTTCAATCCTGTGGGGCTACCTTGTGTGTTGCATCCTGGACCTCTGCCTCTTGCAGCTATCCAGACAGACTGATTTAACTTGTCCTCTCCTGTGATCTCAGTGTGCTCTTAACTGAGGACTCTGTCCCCTCCTTGTTCCTGTAGCTCTGCATGCAGAGGACAAGGACAGAGTTGGACTATGCCTTATCTCACAGCTTCTCTTTTGGTCTCTTTCAGGCACTGTTGTTTGTCTTTTCAATTTTGCGTAAAGTTGCTTGGGACTATGGACGCCTGGCCTTGGTGACTGATGCTGACAGGTAAGCACAGGAGAGTGGCAAGGAATAAGATCTGAGTAGTGCCCTTCTTTGCTATGAGGCAGAAGGGATAAATCTCATTTTGTGTGTTTGAGCAGCTGGAGAGGAGAGGCAAATGTGCCAGTTGCACCCCCTGAGCTCCAGGAATAGGAAGAAATCCCCACTTGCTGGCTTTCTTGTTACAGCGTCCTTCTCCCAACACACAGAGTGGTCCCCCCGCCTCCATATCACTTACAGTCCCTTCAGTGACAGAGATGTGCAGGGGCCTTTGCAGAGGAACAGCAAATGGAGGGAGGAGAGGAACAAGAAGTGACAGGAAGGGTGAGAGCTGCCACAATAAAGGCTTTGTGAAGCATCTTAAGGTGTCCTTGTGACTCTGCTGGATACAGTTCTTGTTAAGAGCACTTGACAGTAGTGTGCTGCTTTTCCAGGTGTGGCACTGCTGTGCTAATGTGAGCTTAGCTCACATCCCAAGTGCTGATGAATTGGTCTGGATGTGGATCCTTCCTGCCCAATGCATTTGTGGGCTACAGTGTCTGTCAGCAAAACATGGGACCCATTGGGGGTGGCAGCTCCACAGCAGAGGGAGCATTCCCTGCACAACAGTAGAAAGAGTTGTTTTTTCCCAGTATCAAACCAGGAATTCTTCTGGTTTAAATAAGTGGTCCTGGATAAGAAGCTGTGTCCCTGTGGCTCCTCTGCCCATCCTTTCCTGGTCTGGCTGGGGAAATCAACTGTAGAGAGGTAGTGGAAGGAAAACGAGGAGAAAGGAATAATCATAGACCTCAATGGGGAGAGGGCAGCAAGGTTAAGCAGCCTGGATCCAGGTGCTGTTAGGAAGCTGCGGGGGCTGCACAGCTCTGGCCTATGGTGGGGAGAGATGGATTTTTTCCTAAAGCAATGCTTGAACACCTTGGATGCAAGGACGTGCAAGCAGTGGCTGTAGGCAGAAAGGCACAGGGATGCCAGCTGTTTGGAGAGGGAGAGCTGGTAAGCACAAGGAGAGGGTCAGGGTGGATCGAGCTGTGGATCAATGGGACTGTGATCACAAAGAATACCCCATGCTGCTTGGCTCATCCGTGGGTAGGATGAGATTTTCAGGAGGGGGGTGCATGTGTGTTTCTTGCCTGGGTGGGGAGGAGATGTATGGAAGGAGAGCTCAGATGGCAGCCAGGCAATCCCTACAGTCTCTCCTACCTGACTTCAGGAGCTCCCTGCAATGTCCATGGTATGGAGCCTGGTCACCTTCCCAGTGAAGCTTCCCTTCAGCTGGCACCAAAGCATTCTGCCCCTGGACCAGTGGGTATTCCAGATTGCTGTGACTTGAGGCATTGCTGGGCTCTGGAAGGAAAATCTTCTCCAGCCTGACCATTGGCAGGTTTCTCTTCTTCAGGATGATGGAAAGCCATCTTGGACACATAGTTCCCTGCAAAGGAGGAGAACTCAGCACCTGCTCCCATGGTTGTAACCTCTCCCTTTCTGTTTCTGTGCCCCCAGGCGCCGACGCTGGGAGACGGAAAGAGAGGAGCGGGAATAGTATGTTGTTTTTTCAGGGTCTCATTTCTTCTCTCTTTCTTGCTCACAACCTCTCCTTTTTTCTTGTAGTTGTCTTGCTTCTGAACTAATCTAAATGGCTGGGAGTTTGGGCATGAATTTGTGTCTCTTGGTGGATTTGTGCTCCTCTTTCCCTCCCCTTTGTGTCATCTACTACCATAGCTGAATGCACCCAGGTTTTCCCCTAGTAGCCCTTAAATGCTCCTTGAGAACGACAATGCCAGGGAGCTCTCAGTCCTGACCAAGGCAGAGGGTGCTGTATCACATGCCCTGCTCTATCTGCTTGTATCCAACTATCCTGCCTTATGATGGAAGTAAACAAACCTGCTTGCCTGAACCCACAGTACTGTCAGGTCGCCCAGGTGCAGGGGAGGCTACTTTGCCTGGTCCTTCTTGTGTGAGGTTGCCACAAGAGCTGTTCCCTCTCCATCTGCAAGGGTAGGCAGATGCACAAAGAGGATCTGGCAAGAGTACTGTCTTTCCTTTTTACCCCATGAGGCTGCTAGGACCAGGGCAACCTTTGGCCCTTGTCCCTTGCCACATAAACCCACACTCAGCAAGGCAGCACTCTTGATTTTCTCTCTTTCCCTGTGGAAGAAACCTTTTGCCTCAGTGCTGCTGAAAGCATCCTTTGTCACCTTGGCCTGGTGGTGCCCATTAAGCCCTGCCATGGTCCCTGTCCTTACCTCTTTCTTGCTGCTTTTATGCCTGAGAAAAGACCATTGCCTGTGCCTCACTGACAGGTTGCCTGGTATGTACTGCAGAGGGGACCATCAGCTGGCAGTGCACAGCCTGCCATGGTCACTCCAGCCACACTGATTTGTGTCTGAGACCAGGGAAGCAAGCTGCAACCTCCTTTTGCCACTGCAGAGCAGGAGCCTGCTACTGCCTTCAAGAGGGTACAAGAATGCGCCTGTTTTTGCAGCTGATTCTTGCCCTCAGGAGCAGAGCAGTCAAAGTTGTTAGAACTGGTGGTCACTGTGGTACATGGCACAGAGGGGACCTTTTGCTCATGCTTGATTGCTTCACTAGTGGTTGGCCCTGCTTCAGGTGTGTCTGGCAACTTTTCACTGCTAATATCTTGGGGGACTAATGCAGAGGTAGTAGAGCCATCATACTCTGAGGATTTTTTAGGGGGTCACTTCATTTATCCTCACAAATGCTTGTCTCTCTCCAGGAGGCCACTTCTTCCTGCTCCTGTTTTTCATTTGAGCTTGCTAGAGGCATCTGCTGCACACACCCCACACATACCACCCCTAAAGCTACTACATGAGCTGGGACAGTGTTAGCAACCAGAAGCCTCCAAAAACCTGCAGAACTCAGTGAGGAAGTCTCATTCTGTTTGTGCTCCTTCAAGGCTAATGGCACACTCCCATCCCAGCTGTTCTCTGCTGGGGAGTGCAGTGACAGGTAGTGGGTTAGGAACATGTATGTGTCACCTGGTGCTCCCAGCTGCTGAATGTACAACGTTATTCTTTTCAGGAGAGGGCATCCTCCTCTGATGTGTTCCCTTTCCCTGAGAACCAGCAAGTGTCCTTGTCCTGTGACTTGTCAGAGCTTGCAGTAGCCATCAACAGTCTCAGCTGGCAACTCAATCTGCACTGGGAGGTCATAGCAACACCTCTACATATAAGGGAAGTGATCACAGAGCCCTATGGGGCTTGCCACCTGTGCAGCCACCTCCAGCTTGCACCCCAGCAAGCCTTTTCCATGACATGCCTGGACTGCCCTCCTGGAGCCTGCGATTCCTTCAAGCCTGAGGCTAGCTATGCCTCAGACCCTGTACTTCTTCCCTGGCAGGGTCTGCACCAAACCTGCATCATGCAGGGTCCCACCTTAATCTTGTGATTTGGGGCAGTCTTGCTTTCACTCACACTATTTTCGCCTTTTGCACAGTGCTTTGCTTTAAAAGGTCTCCATCCAAGTGCAGATAGTTTTGGAGGTCCTTATTCAGATTTCCATCTTTGGCCGGGTTTTTCATCCTCTGTCTTCTAAACACTTCAGATCATCCTGATTATTGTCACTGCATCCCCCTGCACTGAGCTGAGTTATCTTGGTTATCCAGAAGCTGATGATGTCATCATGCTGGGCTTTCCTTAGGGCAGAAATTTCTCTTCTGCAGAATTTCACCCTTGCTCCCTATGGCTAGCTGCAAGGCCTCTGTGATAATAAAGAGCTGAAGGTCTGAGAGCTGGATCAAAGCTGTCTCTGTCCCTTCAGCAGATCAGAGTGTTAGGCTGTACAGTGGCAAGGCTGCACACCACTGTCTAATCTGCACTGCTGTAGTCCCTTGACCTTCAACTAATCTCCTTTCCCCTGTCTCTGTTCCTTCCAGCTAGGAACTGGAGACTCAGCAGGTGCTATTGTGCTCTGAGAGAGGCCACGTGTCTCATCCACTTTCCTTCAGAATGTTCATGAGGATCTCTGCTTGTTCTCCTTTCCATAGTATCATCCACCTCCTCTCTAGCGCTTCTCTCTCAGCAACTGTTTCTCTGTGTTCTTGCCCGTCTTACCCTCCTTGGGGCTGTACTGACTAAACGGAGACCATATTTTCATTTGGTTTTTTTTTTTTCCCTTTGTTTCTAGCCTTCAGATCAGTCATCTCTCTTCTTGTACCTCCAAGATCCCAGCCTGCTGTTGTCACCTTGCAAATGCTATTTAATTTAGATCTCTGGACCACATTCTTGCCTCCTTTTCCAGCTGCCCTCTGCATCTATTTGTAGTGGGTGCTGTTGTAAGCCTTGGATGCTTCTGCTGCTCGTTCTTCATCTAGGTCCCTGCCTCTGGCTGGAGTAAAGCAGTTTCATGGTATTCACCCCTTTTGCTTTCCTGTCCTTTAGCATGGAGACATTGAGTTTTAGCTGTCTGCCCTGCTCCTGCTCAAGGGATTTCCAGGTTGGAGGCTCAGCTGAGGCTGGGAAGCAGGTTGCACTGAGGCTGGCTCCAGGCAGCTGTATTCTTCCTGCACTGAAGCACTAAGGGTGGGGAGGACTGGTGTAGCAGGATGCAGCCCACCAGACTCCTTCCTTCCTCTTCCAGAAGACGAGTGAGGTCCTCCAAGACAGGAGTTGCTCCCAGTACCTCTCCAGCTATGCCAAGCCAGAGGGGCTATGGCAGCCTCCAGTTCTCACTTCCCTTCTGCTGTCTAAACCCTGTGCTAAACAGACCTCACCTCTCCTCTGTGGCAGCCTCTGCCAGCCTCTCTTTGCAGGGACTGCCACATAGTATTGGGTGCCTTTCAGAAGGTGCTGAACAAGTAGCATCCATGGGCTAAGCCCATGGGCTTTGCCAGGCTCAGCATGCCATCTGAGGAGGATTCTCTCTGTCCTGCTACCTTTGATCTTACCCCTCTCCATTTCATTGGATGCAAACTGACCTGAATTAACCTCTCGTCTCCTGGGTGCTCTTGGTTCCTGACCAGGCTGCCTCTTCCCATCTTCTAACTTTCTCCCTCACCTCCCACTTGTCATTTTAGCGTAGCCTCCGCCCTGCATTCTGACAACCATGACCGCTATGAGCGCCTCACCTCCGTCTCCAGCTCTGTGGACTTCGACCAGAGGGACAATGTGAGTAGCCACAAGAGTCACACACTTTGCCTTTGCGGGGCCAGGAACCCACAGCTTGGCTGAACCAAGGGCTCTTCAGAAGAAACACATTTGCCTGTTCCTGGGCCTTAAGTCCCACATCTTGTAGTGTGTGAGTGCAGTGTAGAGCTCAAGGAACTATGCAGCTCTTAGACACGTGCTTAAATAAATAGGCTCTGCATCACTGTGGCTTAACAGACATCTGTCCAGCCTATAATCCCAGCATTACAAAGAATACTTACTTGCCAGCTCTTCCTTACATTGCAGTCTACCTCTACTGGCTTTTTCCTAGCTGAAGGGGAGGATAATGAATGTGATGGGTGAGGGATGAAGCTCCCCCAGGTGTCCTTTGAGGAGCACTGCCTTGGCCCAGCCTAACTTCCTGGTCCTTACAGAGCTTCTCTTGTCCAGCACGATGGCTGAAGTATCTGTATGCTGACTTTTCTGGGTCTGCCATGCCTTCTGAGAGCTTCCATATTAGCCAGGAGCCCATGGGTTGCCTGGAAGGTTAAGCTGCCAGTTGGTAGGGGACAACCACACAGCAGAGTCCAACCTCTGTTGTGCTCCGTGGAATAGCACCATCACCTTGGCCCATCTGTGGCTCTACACAACTGGGTGCTTGTGGTCTAACCCTGCCCTGAGCCAAGTATGTGGAGATGCAAGACCATCCTGGTCCCTGGAACCTTTGAAGGAGGGAGCTGGGATTAAGGAACACAGAGTGTTGTGAAACTGTCCTGTTTTCTTTCTGCACAGGGTTTCTGCTCCTGGCTGACAGCCATCTTCAGGATAAAGTAAGTGCCCCAGGTCCTGTATGTGGGACTCACATTGGGAAGGAGGGGCAGTGCAGGGTTGTTGGGACACCTAGTACAGTACAGCTTCATGAAGTCACTGCCTTTTATACAGCCCCCTCTCTGAAGAGCACAAGTGAAGTTTGTCCTCTGGAGAGGACAAGAAAAGACAGGACTACATGAGGAGTCCTAAAGGTCAAAATAAGGTCACAGAGTAAGTCTGTGACAGAGGAGAGAACCCAGGCCCATGGCTGTCCCCCCCCCAGTCCCATCTCAGAAACACTGTCCACTGCTCTGCAAAGATACTCATTTCCCTGGCACTCTAGCTAGGGGTGCTGCTGTCTCAGGGATGGCAATGCAGAGGCCACTGGAAGATGCAGGGAGACACTTTCAGCTTGATGATGTACAGGAGTAGTCTCCCAAGAACTTGTGTTCAGAATGCTGTAGGATAGCATCAGCATCTTTATCTTAGCAAGGCAGGCAAGGCCCACCTGAAGGATATAAGGTGTGACCAGTTGCCTCTCCTGAGGGACAGAGCAGGGCCATGGGGAGCAGGGCTCGGTAATCATTGTACAGGCAGATTTCTGCCCAGGCTGCTTCAAGGCTGCGTGCTGGGCTCCCAAATCCAGAGTGGCTACAGCTCTGGAGGGCAGAACAAGGGGTGCTGTGCGTGCTCAGGTCAGAAGGTCAACTGTGACCCTGTACTTTTCCTCAGCACTTGAGGAAATGTAGAAAATTGCCTGACAGCTTTTCTCTCCCTGGCAGGGATGATGAGATCCGGGACAAATGCGGGGTTGATGCAGTGCACTACCTGTCCTTCCAGAGGCACATCATTGGGCTACTGGTGGTCGTGGGTGTGCTTTCCGTGGGCATCGTGCTACCTGTCAACTTCTCAGGGGACCTGCTAGGTGAGAACAAGGAGCCTTTGGCTGAGCTGGGGCATATGCTTTCACCATCATGTTCCAGACCACTGGGTAGCAGTGGAGGGCAGGACAGGACTAACACAAACAAACCCTAACTGCTGTCTCACTTTGACTGTAGTGCTTCCACAGGGCCACCCTGTATAACTTGGGTTTTTAGGTATTCTGCAGGTGATACTCTTACTGTAGCTCACTCTAGTGGTGCTCTGTCCCAGTCAGTACAGCTGAACATGTTTGTGTCTGTCTCTTTCTAGAAAACAATGCCTACAGCTTTGGGAGGACAACTATTGCTAACCTGAAGTCTGGGTATGTGTGGGCAGGGGTGGGATGGGTAATTGAGACTCTCAAGGGGTGTTTTGTAAATGTTCACTTGCTGCAGAGTTTCATCTCCTTTAAGGTTGTATTTCTGCCCTTGCTGTGAGGCTACTGCTCCAATTTCCAGGCTGAGCTGCTGGAATTTGGTTGTAGGGCATCTGTGTGCTATGCTGAATACACTCATGCCCCCAGTGCCTTCAGGGCCTGACCAGCCATACACAGACCTGTAGTGGCATCCTTGCATTGACCTTTGTGGTCTCCCTTGTGACAGGAATAACCTGCTGTGGCTGCACACCACCTTTGCTTTCCTGTACCTGCTGCTGACAGTGTACAGCATGCGCCGGCACACTTCCAAGATGCGCTACAAAGAGGATGACATGGTGAGCAGAATCTGGCCACTCTCCCAGGCACATTTTCCCATGCCCTGTGGTCAAATCAGCTAGCCTTGGAGAGAATGCTGAGCACCTCAATTTCCACAGCAATTTAGCACTGTTATGTTTTGGCTGTTTTTATTCTGCCTGGCCAAAGGCAGATCACCTCCAGAGCAGCAGCAGTGACTGCCTATGGGAAAAGAGGAGAGGCGTGCACTGGGTAAACATGTGAAAGGTGCCCATTCTTCCTTAGGGGCTGTTCTAGCTGCTTTTGCCTTCTTATCTCTGAAGGATAGCCATGTTTCTGTTCAGGCACCTGCAGTGTAAGTCCCTAGCCTGTCAATCTGCAGCACACTCAGGTTCAGGATGACAACAACTAGTGGAAGCACAGGAGAAGGGGAGCCCTGGTAGCTAGAACTGATGGGGCTGCCCTTTTTCATCATTGACGCAGGTCTTGGGAGGGGGTCTTGCTGCAATCTGGTCTTCTACACCATCCACACCTACCTGTCCTCTCCTTTCTCTCTCCTTTCCAGGTTAAGCGAACTCTGTTCATCAATGGGATCTCAAAATATGCTGAGTCAGAGAAGATCAAGAAGCATTTTGAGTAAGTCTCGCTGTGTCCCCAAAGAGTGCTCTGTAACAGGGATGTTTTTATTAGGGTAGTACTAATCTTATCTGGAATGGCAATAATACATTGGAAGCAGAGACGTAAGCAAAATCAGTGAATACCCTTATTTTGGGCCTCTCACTGTTATTTTTCTGCTTTTTATCTGAATTTGAAGTATCCTTTATTTTGTGCCTTGGGATAGGCCCCGCTATCTCTTGCAGAGCCATCAGAGGTCAGTGTGGTAAGCAATGGACAGGGCATGTCCTGAGTTGTAGTTAAGTCCACAGATGAGGTACAGGCAGGGGGTGCTCAAGCAGTCACTGTGGGATGTTGTGCTACTGCCCTGATCACAGTCCTTGTAGAAAGTACATCTGTTCAACAAGAAAATTAAATTTCTCCTCTGTCAGAACCTCACTATCAAGACTATGTTTAGAAGCACCATGGTTAGAAAAGAAATGCTTTGTACCCTTTGGGATCCCTTCTGCCTCTTTCTAACTGCAAATCCATGAAGGCAGAGAGAGGAGTGTGGGGTCAGAGAGGCTCCTGGCTGCTATAGGGCAGAAGTCCAGAAAGGCTCCTTGTGCCAAAGCCTAAAGGATGTAGCATTTCCCCTGTATTTTGCATCTGCTGTAAGGGACAGAGCCTGCGGGCTCCCCTGCAAACTCTTGGTACGCATCACTGTACTGAGGACACTCTACTCAGTGCCAGAGAGAAGTCCTGAACACTTTGCTTTAGGAGCACCTTTAGTGCCAGTTGTGATGAACTGACACTTCTCATCCACAGGGAGGCCTATGCCAATTGCACTGTCTTGGAGGCCCGTCCCTGCTATGATGTTGCCCGCCTGATGTTCCTTGATGCAGAGAGGTAACCCCTATTTTGGGAGAAAAGACAGAGTGGGCTAGCAACCCCTCAAGTCTGCTGCAACAGAGCTTTTATGAGTCACGCTCTTTCTTTCCTTTCTTCCTTGTCTTCCGCTCTTGTGTTTCAGGAAGAAAGCTGAGCGTGGACGAATCTACTTCACCAACCTGCAGAGCAAAGACAACACCCCATCCATGATCAACCCCAAGCCTTGTGGCCACCTCTGCTGCTGTGTCATCAGGGGCTGTGAGGAGGTAGGGGAGAGTTGGAGGTGTTGGGCAGCAGTTGGGTGTCCTGTGGCTTGGGTTCCCAGATCATCTCTCCTCTGTCCTCCTGCTCAGGTGGAGGCCATCGAGTATTATACCAAGCTGGAGGAGAAACTCAAAGATGACTACAAGCGGGAGAAGGAGAAGGTTAATGAAAAGCCTCTGGGGATGGCCTTTGTCACCTTTCACAATGAGACCATCACAGCCATGTGAGTGCAGATGGTCTTGCCTAAGAAGGTGACTTGTCCCAGCCTTTGTCTTCAATCAGAAGAACAGCAGTGCTAAGGCATCCCCTTGACTTGTGCCTGCCAGCCTTTTGTGCCAGCATGTCCCTCTTTCTCTTGTCCAGAATCCTCAAAGATTTCAACGCTTGTAAGTGCCAGGGCTGTGCATGCCGTGGGGAGCCCAGGGCCTCCTCCTGCAGCGAGTCCCTCCATGTCTCCAACTGGACTGTCAGTTATGCTCCTGACCCACAGAACATCTACTGGTGAGCAGCTCTGTAGGGTTCAGTGGCCCTGCCAGTGGGAAAGGGGTGCACCCTCCCTTTCTTCCTCTCCATTTGCTCCTCTGGTAACTGAGTGAGTTGTTGCTGAAGCCCAGCCTGGCTGAGCTAAAGGTCTGATCTGACTGTGAGGGGGAAAGCCTTGGGCTGGCACCCCAAGTGCTGTTCACCAGGCTGGGCTGTGGTGTGCATGCAAAGCCCCACACCTGGTATTCTGCCCTGTGCAGCCATCTTGATGCCCTCTTTCTTTCTCCCAGGGAACACCTCTCCATCCGGGGCTTTATATGGTGGATCCGCTGCTTTGTGATTAATGTGGTCCTCTTCATCCTTCTCTTCTTTCTCACCACTCCTGCTATCATCATCACCACTATGGACAAGTTCAATGTCACCAAGCCTGTGGAGTACCTCAATGTAAGGACTTTGGAGACAGGTGCAGGGTGGGTAACACAGGAACTACCCCAAGCTACAGCATCCCCTGCAAGGCTGGGGATGGGGAGACATATTGTCATTGTTCCCTGGGTCCTGTCAGCCTGACCATGAGGGAGGTGCTGAGCCTGGACAGGGTGCAGTGGCAGTCACGGCGCTGGGGCCTTGGCATCAGCAAAGGCAACTGTACCTGTGGCTGGCACAAGAGCTGGTGCTTCATCTAACATGATTTCTCTTCTGACTTGTTGCAGAACCCAATCATCACCCAGTTCTTCCCTACCCTGCTGCTGTGGTGTTTCTCTGCTCTTCTGCCCACCATTGTATACTACTCTGCCTTTTTTGAAGCACACTGGACCAGGTAAGGACAGCCAGCACCTTCTCAGTGAGGTGATTGGCCTCTAGACACTTCTCAGTGACATAAAGGTATGGGCTGGATCTTTCTGCTTGAACTTCTGTCTTCCACTCCAAGCAGGTGTTATGTTGCACCTATTGGGCACCTGGGCACTGCTGTGGACAGTTGTTCTGCCAGTCTTTAGTTGCTGTTATGTAGCATGGTTTTCTTGAGCAGAGGCTGACAGGTCTACGAGAAGAAAGCTGTGAGGAGTTGGGGCTGGTCACTATGAGAAATGCTAGTAGCGAGGGAAGTCTTGGTTCAGGTGAGCAGGCAGGGGTGTTGTGCCTGTACCACGTGTAAGACCTAGCAGATCCAAGGGGAAATCATTTTAGCTGCTCTGGCTTCTGGTCACAGGGAAGGCACTTGAATTGCAGAGCACTAGAAGTGTGCTGCTTGGGGCACATTCCCCTCAGGACACGCTATGTAAACTTTGTTTCTTGGTCTGAGTTGCAGAGACTGGTGGGGAGGATGTCACCAGCTCTCAGGGTTGCAGGTCAGGGAAGGTGATTGCAGAGCCCATGAGACAAAGGGAAATGGAGACTCAATAACAAATTTCACATGTGCGGGACAGAAAGGGGATGTATTCATGTACTAGGAACAGACAGGGTGGGATTTAGATTAGACATTGAAGGCGCTTGCTGATGGAAAGCCATTGGGAGCATAGCTTGTGTGGCTGGTGGGGTGAAAGGTTAACAGCCTCTCTATCCTCAGGTCTGGAGAGAATAGGACAACCATGCACAAGTGTTACACCTTCCTCATCTTCATGGTCTTGCTGCTGCCGTCGCTGGGCCTGAGCAGGTAGGGGTTGTGGGAAGGGAAGGCAAGTACAGAGATATGGAGCACAGGGTGGGTTGAAGTGCAAGCCCGATTGTTCTCTTCTTTTTACAACATCCTTTCCTCACTGCACTGGTGCCCTGGCCACCATCCCATTGGGAGACTGGTGTTTAATTTTAGTTGAGGGAGAGCAGGCCACACCATACATGACTGTAAGGCCATGTAAGGGAACAGTGCGAGGAAGAAAAAACTGGAGAGTGGGTGGAGGACAGGGAACTCTAAAAGTACTAGTTCATTCTTTACACATTGTGGGGTCAGGGATCTTTAAGATCCTTTCCAACCCAAGCTATTCTATGACTTGATTGCCTATTCCCCACCTAAATTCTGTATTTGAGATACAACCCCTCAGTTGTATCTCAAATGTGATGTCAGGCAGCTCCTGATAGTGAGCTTCACTTCTCTGATAGTAGCAGAAGAAGAGTCCTTCATCCCACTGGGTGACTACATGTTTGCAACACAGATTAAAAAAGCCTTGTTGGATGTAAACTTGTGTCTTGGGCAGGTGAACGCTCTCATAAGGTTTGCATTTTGACCACAAAACAGACCACACTTCCTTCTGAGGAGTTGATTCCCCTGCTGTTGCCTGTTGAGCTCTGTACTCCACCAGTGCCAGAGGATTGGATAGTTTTATATAAAAAAATCAAAATTGAGGAAAATGGAATTTGTTTCTTCTAAGGGATTTTTTAACTCTCTTGTTGGAGGGTACCTTGTACCTAACCAATTTTTTTCTGTAGAGTCAGTCATCTGTTCCTTAAATGAATGTTGTGCCCAAACAGAGGAGAGAGGAAAAATATTGATAGGATCGGGGTAAAGGGATAAGAACACACATGAATAGGAAGCTTTACATCACTTTTTCAATGTTGCATTGCTTTGTTCCGTTTTATTTTTTTCCAATATCCAGTCTACATAATGGCTGGTGACACTCCAGCAGGGAACAAAACAGTCTGTGGTCAGAGCTTTAGATCCTTCTAAAGCAGCTTCTGCATATTTGCCATGTGCATTTCTGTCTGTTGCTGTTTCTGGTGGTTCATCTTTTGTTCTTGCCTTCTTCTCCCACAGCTTGGATGTATTCTTCCGCTGGTTGTTTGACAAAAAATTCCTTGCTGAAGCTGCTGTGCGATTTGAGTAAGTGGAGTTGAGCAGAAAGGCTTTATTATGTGAGGTGGTTCTTGTTGGCATCCAAAGGTTATGGGGGCTCCCAGCTGCTGCCCTGCAAGGAGGGAGCCCCCTTTGCAGTCTGCTCTTTCTGTATCTCCCCAGGTGTGTGTTCCTGCCAGACAATGGGGCTTTCTTTGTCAACTACGTTATCGCCTCTGCCTTCATCGGGAATGCCATGGACCTGCTGCGCATCCCTGGTTTGCTCATGTACATGATACGCCTCTGCCTGGCCCGCTCGGCGGCCGAGCGGAGGAACGTCAAACGAGTATGTAGCGGGGCTGAGGGATGGGTGGCCTGCACCCAGGGAGGGGAGTGCTGCCATGGGACCCCGACGGGGCTCGCCCGGTGCTGTGTGTAGAGCTGGGTGTGTTGCACATGCCCGCTCAGCTCTCGGGGTCCTTCTGCTGATGGGTCTCCATTCCCTCCTGCAGCACCAGGCCTATGAGTTCCAGTTTGGCGCTGCTTACGCCTGGATGATGTGCGTCTTCACGGTAGTCATGACATACAGCATCACCTGCCCCATCATCGTCCCTTTTGGTAAGCACTACCCCTCTGCCTCCCCATGCCACAGGTGCAGGGTAGGCAAGAAAGCTGATGGGAGAGGAGATATTCCCTCTCAGTCTAGCAAAGAGGCTGACACCCCATTCGTCTGGCTTTTTTCCCCTTCTCCCAGGGCTCATGTACATGCTGCTTAAGCACCTGGTGGACCGATACAACCTGTACTATGCTTACCTGCCTGCCAAGCTGGACAAGAAGATCCATTCAGGGGCTGTAAATCAGGTAGTGGCAGCTCCCATCCTCTGCCTCTTCTGGCTTCTCTTCTTTTCCACAGTGCGCACAGGTGAGCACTGGGCTGGGTTGCCAGCCCTTATCCTCCTATTGAGCCACTTCCCTGGCCAGGCTCTGATCCTGGCAGCCTCCAGCCATGGAGCACGGTCACAGTCCTTTTGACACTGCCACTTTGGTTTTCCTTTGCCCCAGGGTTCCTGGCCCCCACTTCCATGTTCACCTTTGTGGTCCTCGTGATCACCATTGTGATCTGCCTGTGTCACGTCTGCTTTGGGCATTTCAAATACCTCAGCGCTCACAACTACAAGGTGAGGCAAAATGGTTGGGCATGGGACCCTTCTCCTTGGTAGCACAGCTCAACCACAAAACACCAGGGGCTCTGAGGGGTCCCAGCCTGCTATTCAGTAGAGCCTGTCAACCCTGACTTCACAGAGGAGATAGTCCTGAGGCTGTATCTGCTGCCTGTATACTGCTGCTGGGGTGGGACAGCAAGTATGTTGCCCTGGAAGTCTCAATTTCACATTTTCTCTCAGATTGACCACACAGAAGTGGATGCTATGGACAGCAGGCAGAACGGGAGACCTGCCACCAATCTGCCAGGTCCCAAATCAGCTGTGAGTCACTATCCCCACCTCTGTGCCCTGGCACACTCCCTACCTGAGTTTGGAAAGGGGGAGGTAACTCCCTGTCTGAGTACCTCACTCCTCACTTCTCATTTTTCTGAGTCAGCACCTGGATCCTCCCAGTGAGGGTGGGAAGCAACTGTTGGGCACTGAGCCCCTCACCTGCTCTGGGTGATGAAGTGTAACCCCCACACACACACCTCTGTCCCGCTGCTCCTCAGATGCTGTGCATTTACTTTCCGTCTCTCTTTCGGCTGGGACAGTGAATCCAGCCGGGTCAGTCTCCCTTCTCATTCTGCATCTTTGCACGCTTGCACGCCAGCAGAGGCTGTCACCCACCAGGCTTGTCCTAGTGCCAACACAAAAGGGTCTCCGTGGACATTGCCTTGAAGGCCATGGAAGTGCGTTGGAGACTCTTCTCTCCCCTGTCCAACATTCTGTTTTCGGAACTTCACCTTGGCTCACCTGGTTCACTCCCAACTGCTTCCATCCACAAGGTTTTTGTAGTGGGGATCTATGCAGGGCTGCAGAGATGGGGTAAAGCAGAGCCTCCTGCTCCCTCAGGAGAGCAGGGTTGGGGTGTGCACATGTAATCCAGGCTCCTTTCTAATCTCCAGACACCTAAGAGCAGCAACATTTCACCAAAAGAAGAATCCCTATAAAAGGCAGGCAGAGCTTCAAGGACACATCTACTAGGATAAAAGGGAGTGCAGTTTTCACATTCACATGGGCTCCAAAGAGCCTGAGAAGCCACATTCTTTCCCAGCCCAGGTGCCCTGTCCCAGAATGCTGGGGTTTGAAACACATCCAGTGTTTCAGGGCCAAGCCCCCCTCTTATACCTTTCCTAGTATATTCCATGGAGTCTGGACTCTTCCTTGCCCTCCCAGCATATCCCCCTACGCTCAGCCTCATGCATGGTGCTTAGTGTGCTGTGCTCTGCTTCCCAGAGAAGTTCCCTAGACTCACGTGTGTTTCTGCTCTCTCCCTGCCCTGTGCCTGGCCCTGACAGAAGTACATCGCCCAAGTGCTGCAGGACTCGTCGCCAGAGGGCGAAGCAACAGAGTCGGAGGAGCAGGGATCACAGGATGAGGAGCTCATCAACGCAGATGGCATGAATGACACAGATTTCCAGTCGTGTGAGGACAGCCTGATAGAGAATGAGATCCACCAGTAGGGACCTCAAAGGGCGGGAGGGAAAGGAGGCCCAGGAGCAGGGCAGGCTGTGCGCGTGGAGACCTGGGAAGAGGCACCTGAGGGTGCTGGCTACTGCCCTCACCCTCCCGCCCCCAGGGCTGCTGCCTTCAGTGAGGGCAGGGGCCCTGCTGCAAGCTCTCTATCTCCCTGCCCCTCCACCCCTGCGCCAGCCCGGCTGCTCGGCAGGCATGCTCTTTACTAGCTACCTTCTTCAACGCATCCCCGGACCCCAGACTCCCAGAGGCTGGGGAGGAGGGGGACTGTAACCCCCGTGGTGCTGCCCTGGACCTGCAGGGAGGAGGAAAGCTGGGTGCTTTGTGGGAGGGGGCATAAGGGGAACATTTGGGGTCTTCTGAGCAGGCAACTGTATGGCCTGTCTTGCTGGTGATAAACACTAATAATTTATTAGATTTACAGGAAGGCGATAAATGAAGAACTTCAGTCAGTCTATTGGAAACTCCACACAGGGGTGGGGTTGGCTTTTGTTGCACCTTCTCCCCGTGCCTGCGTGTGCCCTGTCTCAACTGCTTCCAGCATTCAGTTGGTGCGGCATCCCAGGAGCTGGTCCAGGCCTAGGGGTGGTGACAGGCTTCCCCCTCACCACAGGGATGGTGACGGTGACAGCCTGGCTTCATGGTCAAGGGTGGCATCACAATGGGGAAGGGGCACTGGGTTTGCATGAGCTAGACAGGCCCTTGCAGGATGAGGGGTGCTGAGGGCATTCCTCATGAGCAGGAGGAGGCGCAGGCAGCCTCTCCCACAGGTTCTGTTCCCTCCTCCCCCAGGGCAGGGGTTTGCAGCATCATTTAAAGTGGCATTTTTCTTTGCACATTTTACTCCCCTTTCAAACAAATCAACCTGACCCCCATGTGGTACTGCAGCCCCCCTTTTGCTGCCCTGTGTCTGCACAGCAGGGTCAGGTTTGGGGGTGAAGGGGCTGTATGGGGGTCTCCTGGGTGCTAGGGAGAGGGGAGAAAGGGTCTCAGGCTACAGGCCCTCAACACCCTGCAAGATCAGCACTGCCTGGTTGCAATGAGGCCCCATGGGCTTCCTTCCCTGAGCTGTTGCAGGGTCTTCCCCCAGCTGAGGTGGTCAGAGAGGGAGGGAGCCCTGGGAGAGGAGCCCCTAGGAGCCATCTCCAACCAAGACCACCATCTTCAGGAGCACAAAAGCCTCATGAGCCTATGCTGACTTTCTGCACCTGCCCTGACTGGTGTAGGCTCCCTTGCCACCACCCAGCCTGAGAGGGGGGTTGTTCCTCTCCTACCTCTTGCCCTTGTCCCCCTCCCTGTTGATAGCTATGTCCCAGAGGCAGGCAGGGAACAGGATGGGTAGGAGAGGTGGACTGGAGCCCCTGGCACATGGAAGAAGGACTGACCCTGTTTAAAGACACTTTGTGAGGTTGTTTCTGGTCAGTATCAGTTGCCCTCAATTGCTTCCCCCCTCCTCTTGTGTAAAATGTAAAGGAAAATAATAAATCCCTCTGCTATTTAGCTATATTTATTTCCCTCAAACCCTGCCACCATCCTGTTTGGTGCTCATTGCGGACACTATCACCCTCCCTTTGCCTGTCATCTGTGGGTGCTGCACCAGCTCCCTGTGGCTGTGCCCTCCAGGGCCTGAGGGGCTGGGTGAAAGGGCATGGTCATTTACCTTTTCAATCACCCGTGCTGGCCCTGGAGCTCCAAGCACTTTAATCGACCAGAACAAGTGAATTGTCAGCCCTGCCCACCTCAGCTGCCAGGAAGGGTGGTCACATCTTACAGTTTTTCTCCCCTGTGCCTCCCACTAGAGGAAGGGAGCCAGACCCACGGAGAGCAGGTGGGGGGCTGCTCCAGGGACAACATAGTTGCCTTTTCCTGTACAAGACCTCTGTAGGAATCCCAAGGCTGGAGAAAATGATGGATGGGACAGAAGACGTGGGTCTTCAATGCATGGGGAGGGCAGGCCACACCAGCTTCCAGGGCTTGGCTGGGTCTGGAGCACACATGGGTGTGAAGGGGCATGGCAAGAGTCGCCCATCCCCTCCAGATAGTGGCCAGGAATGAAATGAGCATGTGAGCTGAGAATTCCCGGTCCACTCGCAGGCTGGGGCAGGGAGGTTGTTGATCCTGCTTCCCTATTCTTGCACCCACCTACTGCCCTTGCTCCTGGTACAGCAGGGGGGCTGGGGTGCTGTGGTCTCTGTAGGTACGGCCGTGCTCTGGGGCTGCCTCTGCGGCTGTCAGGGCCCTGCCCACAGAGAGCTGTGTGTTCTGAGTGGCACTGTCTGTCTAGAGATGTGTATAATACCCTGTATATATTTGTGTACAAAAGAAAAAAGGAAAAAAAGGAGCTATTGTTTGTGCAGTCTTTTCTTTGTAGAGTGGGTTGGGGGCTGGGACCTGGGAGGAGAGGACCCCAGCTGCTGCGAGGCTGCAGGAGCATGCGTCGTGCAAAAGGAGTGGGGAGTAGTGTGAGCACAAGCCCTGCCCTGTTGCCAGGAACTCAACCCTGGTTCACAGGCTCTCGCAGGGTGTTTGGCTTTCCTTCTGACTTGAAGAGGCACCACAGACTTTGCTGCTAAAAGCAGGTAGGTAGGGAGCTGTGTGCACTGAGGCTGGGATGGAAGAAGATGGTTTGGGAATGATACGGTAGAGGAGTTTCACTGCTGCATGTCAGCCCACCCATAGTGTTCCAATAGGAAGTTACATAGCCACTCCTGCCATATCCATTCAAAACCTGGACAGCTAAAGCCTTTGGGAAAGTGTGAGCGGTGCTAGACCCCTGGAGCACAGAGGAGCACTTTCCCAAAAGGTGATGCTGCTCCTATGTCAGCCATCCGCTGAGTGCTGGGGCAGAGAGCAAGCAGCCAGCCCCCAGGGTGCTCCCTGCTGCTCTCTGTGCCGGCTGGATCTGGCGTGCTTCCCAGGAGCCTGCTGCGTGCTACACTCCTTACGCTGTGCACAGTGGCTGTTGCTTGGAGAAGGGCACAGTGGAGAGGCCAGGCCTGGCGTGGGCTGCTGAGATGGACAAGTGACCCCAGCTCTGCTGTGATCAGCCCCCGTGGCTTCATGTGCCAGCAGTGCAGCACCAGCAGGGGACAAAAGGCGCTCCTGCCCACAGCCAAAGGACAAGGGAAGAGGCAATTCCAGAGAACAAAGAGCTGAAGACAGAAAGAAGAACCGTGCCTGCTGCCAAGTCCCTGCAGCCATCACTGCAAAGGAAAGCTTGAGGGAAGGAAACAAGGAAATTGCACAGGGATTTTGCAGGTGTTTTAGGGAAACAGCTTCCAAGCATGGGGGGAGGAAAGACGTGGGACAGCCTCTGTGACAGGATTATTGAGGAGCTGTCTCCTGCCCCAGGAGAGGGATCTGTGAAAGCAGCTTTGGAGGCTACTGAAGGGTAATAAGGGAGAAGCTGAACAGGACAACAGGGTCACAAGGATGGGCACAAACCCAAAGCAGGAACAAGCCCTGGCACTACAGGCCTCTTGCTCTTTGAAAGCACAGTGCTGCCTACAGTTCTGTGCAGAGCTAAATAATGTCCCCAGCAGGGACCCCTGTATGCTTCCAGCCTGTGGCAAGCCTGGCTGGGAAAAAGATGGAGCAGCCCTTGCAACAATCCAGAGCAGGGTCCCCCCAAGGCCACCTCTGCACCAGGGTGGGCAGACCAAGCTGCCTGTAACAGAGTCCCCTGTACAGGGATAGGGCAGCTCTAGCTCTAGCCTGTCGGGACTGGGCTGTTCCTTGAGCATGCAGCAGCAGGACCATGCTACAGCTGGTTTTAAATGTTTGGGTTGCCCTTCCCTCAGGCAAGGGACATGGCTCCTGGCCCCATGTGCAACCTGCTCCCTGCTTAGGAAGGATTTACCCCTGGGGCAAGGTGGGGTGAGGTAGAAAGCAGGTGCCCTGTGAGGCCTGGGCTCCCGCAGGCTCGATGCCAGGGTGCTGCAGTGAGTCTGCATGGGCACAGCCTCTCCAGCTGGCACCAGGGAAGGAGAGGGAGCGCCAGGGTTGGTGTCGCCCACTAGGACCACCCTGGTCAGCCCTAGCACCAAAAGAATGGCAATACAGAGCTTCTTTTCTGGGATGGGGCTGGGTGGACTGAGCTGCTGATGCCAGGCCATGCTGTGCCAATCCATGCTGCAATGCCATGCCAGGCAAAGCTATGTTGAGCCACACAGGGCTCCACGGAAGCGTGCCAAGCCCTGTGTGGCCATGCCCGCTGGTAAGGGCACCACCCAGCATTGCTGTCCCGTGAGTCATGGAGGGCACAAAGGGGCAGCCCCGATGTGCCTGTGGAACACCCCACGGCAGTGGGACCTGCCCGGAGCTGGCGGTGGAGGCAGGAGGTGCCAGCCGGGGCAGGCAGGGAGGCTGAAGCAGCTGGTGGTGGCCTTGTTGACCACCTGGGCTTTAACGATTGAGGTAGCACAGGCACAGTCCCCCCAGGCATGAGGGAAGGAAGAAGGCACACAAGAGTCTGGGATATCCGGTAGGACCCCCGTACTCAGCCGTGGCACCAGAAGATCAACAAGTCCTGGGGACAAGATGCAGTACAGAGCTTCAGCCAGCTACGCTGAGGTGCCGGCAGTGTGGAACAGTCACCCGCAAATCTATTCCTAGAGGAAAGCTCCTTCCTCTTTTCCTTCCAGCCCAGGTTTCCGTGTGCGCCCAACCCTTTCCTCAGAACAATGGCGGAAGGAGCACGCCCATCCCGGCGGTACCCCTCCATCCCTGGGAGCTAGGAGAGGACGACAGCAGACACAACCTCACCATCAGCCTCGACCGATAATTCCCTCCCAGTGTTTGTAAGCTGTCACTGCTCCTTTAATTCCCCCTCCCATTGCCCTCCCGGCTTTGCTCGTACATCCTGCCCGCCGAAACTCCACCTTCCGCGGGGCTGTACTGAACCGGGCTGGGCTGGGCAGGGCCGGGCCCAGCCGAAGCAGGCAGGGCGGTGGCGGCAGCAGCTTCCGTAAGTCCATCCCCCCATCCTCACCCTTATCCGACCCCCAGCACGGGGTTATGCACCGGGAGGGAGCCCGCCGCCGGGTGGGCAGGGCTGCGGGTCCGTCCGTCTCCCCCTCCCCGGCTGCTTTCTCTGTTTTCTAAGCTTACCTAGGCATGCCTACCCCTCCCATCCCCTTTCTGTCTGCGGGGATTTTTGCGTTAGGTAGCGCATCTGCAGAGAACCAGAGGCTTCCCAGTCGTGGCGAGGATACCGCAGCCTCCCGGGCTGCGCTGCCGACCCCAAAGCCAAGCCTGCATCCTGTCAAAGGGATGCGCTAACATAAAGGGGAGCCTGTGGGAAACGAGGATCTTTGTCATCCGGAGAGCTGGAAAGGGGCCCGAGAGCTGCTTGAGCACTGTGGAATGCAGTGGATGCCACGGCTGTGATGCCTTGCCCCGAGCTGAGTATGCGGCAGGATACCGTGTGTCAGGGCTGGTTCTGAGGAAGGGAACTCCCCACTTCCGTTGATTTGCAAGAGCAGCTGGCAAACCAGAGATTTGCAAAGATTTTTGGCTCGACTTCAGCAATGATGCTGCCCAAGGGTTTTGCAGTGTGCGCTAAAGTGCACAAGGTGTCAGGAAACAGTTTGTCTTTTTGCTCCCATCTGGGAAGGATCAGAGGTGCCTCGAGTGCTGGAAAGCATCATATTGTAGTTGGATGTCACCTGTGGTGGAAAACTGCCCTGGAGGCTTGGCTTGTCTCATCACACTCCTTCCTCCTCCATGGAGGACCTGCAGTGTCCGTCAGCATAAGCCTGGAGAGGTGTCAGCAGCTGACCCCATTGCTTTAAGACCCATGTGGTTCCTCTCCCATTCTGGGGTCTGAAATGCTTTGCTTTGCTCTGCGCTTGCGTGACCTCTGTGTGCCACTGAGCACAGCCTTCCCGAGTATTTTGAGCCATAGAGCTAAGAATAACTCATACGGTGCCAGTGTCTGCACAGAGCTCCCCGTGTCCGCAGCCATGTCCGGTGCGGGTAGGTAGGGTGGGAAAGGGTGCAGGGAACCTGTCAGGGCCTATGGGTAGGGGAAGTTTCCTGGCCACTGCTAGGTTGTGGTGTGAGTGCCGGGGAGGTGGTGAGGTGGGATCTGGAGGCAGTGTGGGCACTTGGGATCCCTCGTCCCTAAGGCCCCCTGTGTTCTGGGCAGTGGCTGGGGCTGGAGAAGCCATCCTGCCAGCTATGCAGACACCGAGTGCCTTGCCGCTGGCAGAGACTGCCGGGTGCTGGCTGCAGAACAGGAGCTCTGTAGATTTGGGACCATCACAGAGGAGAGAAGGGCTGGCACTGCCCTGGAGAAGGGTAGTGGGTTTAGAGCATCCCAGAGCAAGCGAAGTGACAGGGAAGAATAGATTTTTTCTTCTGAAAAGCTTCTGGCTAGGACAGCCACATGGATTAACAGCCAAGTTTATGCCTTATGCATGTGCCAGGAGCTTGCACCCTATTCACTGTTGCCTGCTTTCCCTTTAGCTATCACAGCACAATTCAGGACAAGGAAAGCGGCCTCTGTGGAGCCAGGCTGCACCCTGCTCCCCTGGGATAGGGTACTGAGGAGGGAGTGGGCCAGCACTGGCATTCAAGTTTGCTGCTCTGAGTGGGTTGCTGGCTCCTGGCTTATTTACCCAAGAACTACGCCACTTTCTCACATGGAGAAACCTCTGAACTATTCGGCACCAGCTGAGCCAAGCAGGAGCTGAGATGGTTGGGGAGTGGGGCAGGATGAGCTGCAGTTGCCAGTGGGCTGGAGGTGATGGCACCTGCCCCATGGCCGTGCTGCAGGTGACACTGCTTGCATGAAGGCTTGGACCAGACGGTCCCAGAGGCCCCTTCCAGCCTGGGGGGTGCGGTGGGTGTGAGCGCTGACTGCCGCCATGGTGCCCGGACAGGGCTGAGGGCAGCTGGACGCCGGGAGGGGGGAGCTGAGGCTTGCCCGCCGCAGCGGGCACAGTGAGGCAGGGCTGCGGGGCCAGACATGCCTGGCAGCTGTGCCAAGCTGGTTCGAAGCTCCCGGCCGTGAGCTGCTGGTCGAAGTCCCGGGAAGATGGCCAGGGAAGGGAGAGGAGCGGGGTGCGGGCTCTGCGGTGTCTGTCCTGCTCCGCTCTCCTGGTGCCGGAGTGCCTCGCTGAACTCCGTAATCCCTTCCCAGTATCTCCCAGCAGGCTGCTCCACTGACGCTGGATGAGCCTTGAGTCATCCTCCCTGTGTGTGCCGTCCCGCCTCTTCCTTCCCTGTCCTTCTCTGGCCCCATAGCTAGAGCTCTCTGCGCCCCGCTGGGCTCCTCCCTTCCCGGCCCTACTGACTCAGTGCTGAGGCAGCCGGGCCGGCTTTCGGGGAAGAGGGAGAAAGAGGGAGAGGCCCCTCCGGGTGGGAGAAGCTGCGGGCGGCCGCTGACACCCTCCCGGCCGAGGCGGGTGAGGAGGAGCCAGGACGAGGGAAGAACGCGGAAAGCTGCGCCGGGAGGAGAGGCTGGCGTGGTTGGAAAGCGTCCGAAATTCCTCCGGGCTCAACTTTTAGGCGTAGCGGGGACAAGACAGGACCCATGAGCTAGGGGCTGGGGGGCTGCCTCCTCCCATCCAGCCCTCAATGCTGCTTTGCCCCCTTGCAGGGCTGCAGCGGCCAGGCTGGAGGACGGGGCTCAGAATGGGGCTGCTGCCGGGATGGGGTCTGGGAGGTTCTCCTGGTGTGTGTGCCCACCCAGGGGTGCTCTGTGTGTCACTGGGCTCACTGCACCAGGCCTACGCTGCTGGAGAAGGTCCCTGCTGTGGGAGTGGGGGGGAATTGGGGATTCAGCCTCCGAGCCTGGCTCTGTGTGATGGCTGATATCCCCAGGGGGAAAGCAAGGTAGTGGGCCCTGCCTCAGCGTGGCCGTGTCTGTCCTGTGGCAGGGAGTGGAGCGGAAGGTAGCGGTGCTGGTGCCCAGATATGATGCCCTTTGGCGGGATGGCTGCTCGTGTGCAGAGAGACCGCCTGAGAGCCGAGGGGCTTGGCCAACACAACAACGCCATCAAGTACCTCAACCAGGACTATGAGGCCCTCAAGCAGCAGTGCATTGAGAGTGGCAGCCTCTTCAGGGATCCCCAGTTCCCAGCTGGCCCGTCTGCCCTTGGATTCAAGGAGCTGGGACCGCACTCCAGCAAGACGCGGGGAGTGGAGTGGAAGCGTCCATCGGTAAGTGCTGAGCTTGCTTCTTCTCAGGCTGGGCTGGTGTCCCTACCATGCACGTCTGCACTGACGTGGTGTGCTGAGCTGCAGACTGGCCCTTGCTGGCACCCCTCAGTGCTCAAAGTCCCTGGAGTGCTGCAGAGCCACTTTCCCAAGGGCCCAGGGCTGTTCCCCCTGAGTGTCTGCTCAGAAAAGCATCGTGGCTAGCAGGCACTGCTCCCTCTGGGCAGCAGACTGTGGGCTTCAAAACAGGTGGGTTGTGTTGTTGCTTCTAGGTGTCATGGCATGGATGTAGCCCTAGTTGCTGGGGCTTTTGAGAGTGCATATCTCCTGCTGCCATGAGGGCAAGGGAACATCTTGTCTTCCCATAGCTACAGTAGATCCTGCCTTGCCTTGGGGTTGCAGATAAGCAGCCTTTACTAGCAGAGGGCAGGTGGGGTACATCTCACAGGGACCATTTCTCTCGAGCCAGCACTGCAGTGGGTGCCAGCCCTGCTAAAGCCCAGGCCCTGCCAAGATCCAGCACCGGTATCTGATTCTGTCCTTCTGCAGGAATTAGTGGATGACCCTCAGTTCATCGTTGGTGGTGCCACCCGGACGGACATCTGCCAGGGGGCTCTGGGTGAGTGTTGAAGCTTTGTCCCTGGACCTCCGTCAAGACAGTAGTGATTGGAGATGGTTGGGTGGCCCTTTCCATTCAGTGAGGTGGAAACTGCAAGTCCCAGGGCATCCTGTGCCTTCTGGTAGCTCTAGGTTAAAGATGCACAAAAATTAGTTGATGTGTGCACAGCTTGGCCATGCTGAGATCAGTGGAGATTCTGGGTGCATCCATGCCTGGCACACGCTGACAACAATGCCAGGAGCTGCTGCAAAGAGCTCCCTGCAAATGGTGAGGGATAGCAGCTGCATGACAGTAACAAACTGAGGTGGTGGTGGTGACAAAATGCTTGCAAAGCAATGTGGCATGGCAGAAAGGAATCGAGAGGTGATAGTTTGCCTTTTCTCCAGGGGTGTCTCCCAAGGCAAAGGAGAGAAGTGTTAATGGGCTGGGTAGGCTAGCAAAATTGAACCACAACTGGGATTTTGTGGTCATTAGAAACAGATTTTGGTATCACAGACAGTGTTGTCCTGACAGGGAGCCAGAAAGGGACTTGACTGGGAGTACTATATACCTTAGCACATTTCGCATGCTGTTTGCAGGGCTGACTACATTTAATATATCCAGTAATTAGGACAAACTTGAGGTGGCAATTAGAGTGCATAACAGCCTAAAGCACTTGTGGTAGTGTTTACTTGGTCATTAAAAACTCAGAAATGGCATTTTGTCAAACCACAGCCCAGTTATAGGTTATCCAGGCTCGAGGGTAAGGTGTGAAAGGCTTCAAAGACAAAACAGAAAAGAGAATCAAGGCAAAGAATTTAAAGCACAGTTCTGGCCTGGAGAAGCACTTGTGGTTAAGATCACTCGGAAGGAAAAGTTCAGTGGCGTTGGTTGCAATTTGAGAAGCTGGGGCAGCAGCATGAAACCACTTGCTTGCTAAAATGGCTTTTTACATGCAAAGTGTAATTCTGCTGCAGAACTTGCTGTCTGAGATATGGAGGGCAATCGTATGAATGAGTTCCAGGAGGGTCCAGATAAATGGCTGAAGGAGGGGGCTGTTGGTGCTGACTGTGTGTGGTGGTCTGGACACAGGCTTTATGTGAGGGAGGAGCAGTCCCTGTTGCCTTGAACTAATACTTCTCTCTGGGGGCAGGCTGAGCAAGCCTGGGTCCCTGAGTTCTGCTTACTGGACCTTCTCTGGTTTTTCCATTGACTTTTTGAGCTGGATAGCCCCAAACATTTGCAAAGAGAGCACACCATGGGCTCCTAAACATCCATCACCCACCCTCCCAGCTAGGGAGGTGATGGGTGCTCATACCAGCTTCCTCTCCTTCCCCAGGTGACTGCTGGCTGCTGGCTGCCATTGGCTCCCTCACGCTCAATGAGGAGCTCCTGCACCGCGTGGTGCCCCATGGACAGAGCTTCCAGGAGGACTATGCTGGCATCTTTCACTTCCAGGTGGGCTGGGAGCTTTTGGCCCTCCACAGCTGTGGCAGAAGTGAGGGTGGTGGGTTGAGGCCATCCCTCTGGGGTTGGGGTGAGCAAGGCATAGGTTGCCCTGAGCTCACCCCACTCTCTCCTCACCCCCCAGATCTGGCAGTTCGGTGAGTGGGTGGACGTGGTGGTGGATGACCTGCTGCCCACCAAGGACGGGGAACTTCTGTTCGTCCACTCGGCGGAGTGCACCGAGTTCTGGAGTGCTCTGCTGGAGAAAGCCTATGCCAAGTGAGTATCCCTGTGGTGGGCATGGATGGGGTCACTGTGCGGGGTGGAGGGAAGGGAGTGCCTTCTGTCCTGGCTGTGCTTGTGCTGGGTGGCTGGGCAGCTGCACTGTGCCACGTCCTCATCTCCTCACGTGCCCCTCAGGCTGAACGGCTGCTACGAGTCGCTCTCGGGGGGCAGCACCACCGAGGGCTTCGAGGATTTCACGGGCGGCGTGGCAGAGATGTACGACCTGAAGCGGCCGCCGCGCAACATGGGCCACATCATCCGCAAGGCGCTGGAGAGGGGCTCCCTGCTGGGCTGCTCCATCGACGTAAGTTCTGAGCTGGGATGAGCCAGGGCTCTGCCACAGCACTGGCCAAAGTGAGGCTGTATCAGCAGTCCCCTCGCTGCAACACCGGGTGGGAGGTGACTTCTCTGCCCTCTTATCACAGCACCCTTTCCAGAGCCAGTGTGGCAGCCCTGTGGCACAATATGGGGTGCTGCAGCCCAGCTGTTGTGAATGGGCTCCTTTGGACAGAGTGGGATTGTTCATCTCAAGTGCAGGACAAGGGACTGCCTATTACTCTGGCCATGTTTTGCATCAGCAAATTACCCGGAGCAGAGTTTTTAAATTCAGAAGTTTGGGTGGTTCTTTGATGGATCTTCAGGGTCCTCTGCTAAGGAAACTGTCTTTAAGTTGTCCACAACCAGCAGCCTTTGAGCACAGGGAGCTGCTACCTGCTATTTCTCTTGGCTGGAGCAGTGCAAAGCAAGGAGAATTCTCTACACAGTAGAGGGAGCAGGTAGGGATAAGACTTACCTATGAATTCAGTCCTGCTGACCTGAGCATTACACATTCTCCTCAGATCACAAGCGCCTTTGATATGGAAGCAGTGACCTTCAAGAAGCTGGTGAAGGGCCATGCCTATTCTGTCACAGCCTTCAGAGATGTGAGTCACCTAGATTAGACTTTAATAGCAATAGGAGCCTGGCCAGTGCCATAGGCTCCACCTCCTGTGTCTGGTGTCTGGCAGGTGAACTACCGGGGTCAGCAGGAACAACTCATCCGCATCAGGAACCCCTGGGGTCAGGTGGAGTGGACTGGAGCCTGGAGTGATGGGTAAGCAGGACAGAAGGGATGGCAGGCTCGCTCTGTCAGGCCAGCAAGCGCTGCACACACAGCAGTCAAACACAGGGCAATGCTGAGGGGAAGCTCAGCGTGCAGAGCCCTTTGCATCAGAAAGAGAGGAGTTGAGGGCCAGCTCTGAATTGTTCTCAGAAGTCGCCATCTAATTGTCTCTCTCCTGCTATTCCAGTTCCTCCGAGTGGAACAACATTGACCCTGACGAGAGGGAAGAGCTGCAGCTGAAGATGGAGGATGGAGAGTTCTGGTGGGTGCTGGAGCTTAGTGCTGCTCTATTTCAGCAGCCAGTCTGGGAATGAGCAGAGGAGCTGGGGAGAGATCCTGCAGTCATGCTTCACCTGAAGCACATGACCTGCCTTTATGAGCTGGCTTTCCAGCACTGAAGAACTTGCCAACATTTTCTCATCTGATCTAGTTAATAATTTTCCTCCCTTGAAAGAAATTCAGGCCAACTAAATGCAAAATAAACATCTAGGAAGAGTAAACATGCCTTCTTACCCTAACTTAGCACAAGGCTTTAAATAAGCTATAACTACTTAGGGTAAAAGATTTTACTGTCATGTAATTCTTCTAAAGTGTTAGCTGGGTCCGGAGCTGCTTGCACTCTCCTCCCTCCCCACAGCAGTGCCCTGGCCTCAGCCCCTACTTGCCTCCCACAGGATGTCTTTCCGGGACTTCATGAGGGAGTTCTCCAGGCTCGAGATCTGCAACCTGACCCCCGATGCCCTCACCAAGGATGAGCTCAGCAAGTGGCACACGCAGGTGTTCGAGGGCACGTGGCGCCGGGGGAGCACTGCTGGGGGCTGCAGGAATCACCCAGGTACCTCTGGCCTCCACACCTGTGCTCTTGGCAGCTTGATGAAACCAGGTGTCTCATCCACACATCCCCTTCCTCCCAGCCACATTCTGGATCAACCCCCAGTTTAAGATCAAGTTGCTGGAAGAAGATGATGACCCTGGGGACGACGAGGTGGCCTGCAGCTTCCTGGTGGCTCTGATGCAGAAGCACCGGCGGCGGGAGCGGCGGGTGGGAGGTGACATGCACACCATCGGCTTTGCTGTCTACGAGGTAACCCTGCCTGCCCCAAGGCTTCTTCCTTGGCACCGGCTCAGCCCTGCCAGTCACCTCAACCCCAGTCCTCAAGAAAATCTTTTCCACCGGCGTTGGCAAACTGTGGGCTATTGTTCCCCATCCTGTGCTCCCTGCAGCTGTAAGGGATGGGGCAGGTACCGGGATTCTGATTTTTCCCCCCTTTTCTCTCCTATCTGCAGGTTCCTGAGGAGGTACGTCCTGAGCTGTCAGAGCCTACCCCATCTTGGAGGGAAGCATAAGACTGGGCAAAAATGGGTTGATGCATCCAGGGGCATGGGAGCTCCTACAGCACTGGCCGTGGCTGGGCACCTCCATGTGGGAGGGAGGGATGGCTTCTACTGGATGGGCAGGGCAGGGCTGTCCTACCTGATGGGGCTGGCACTGGTCCCATAACTCGCTGTGGGTGCTTCCCGTTGTGGTCCACAAGCACACTTCTTCCCCCAGGCCCAGGGCATGCAGAATGTGCACTTGAAGAAGGACTTCTTCCTGCGGAACCAGTCCCGAGCACGGTCTGAGACCTTCATCAACCTGCGGGAGGTGAGCAACCAGATCCGGCTGCCCCCCGGCGAGTACATCGTGGTGCCCTCCACCTTCGAACCGCACAAGGAGGCCGACTTCGTGCTGCGGGTCTTCACCGAGAAGCAGTCGGACACAGCGTGAGTCCTGGCCTTGGGGGGACACCCCGCCTCTGTCAGCAGTGGGATGCTCCCCACTGCAGGCAGCCTGCTGGCTGAGCACCCTGCTCATCGCTTTGTTTTCCTCTTCCTGCCCCAGGGAGCTGGATGAGGAGATCACGGCAGATCTGGCAGATGAGGTAGGAGCCGCTGCTTTGGGTCAGCTAGTGCTGAGGCGCCAGCACTTGGGATGGGGAGCTACAGGCAGGGGGTGGCTGGCTGAGTCTGGGATGTCACTGTGGCTGGAGAGGGGCTGGCAAGGTTGGGGTGATGGGGATATGGGAATTAAAAATTATGAGAAGAACAAAGAAGAGATTTCTTTCCAGTTGGTGTTTACTGAGCCTGGCAGAGCCTGGGTTTGACCGCTAACCTCTTCTTTCTGTTTTGCATCACCCCAGGAGGAAATAACTGAGGATGACATAGAGGACAGCTTCAAGAACATGTTCCAGCAGCTGGCAGGGGAGGTGGGTATGGCTGCACCAAGCTCTGGAAGGCCCTCTGAAGAGGGGAGGGGACAGGACCAAACTTCTGGCCATGGGAGTTCCAGCCCACCCCACAGTTCACTGAGTCCCATCCTGCAGACAAGTCCATCTTTGCTGTGACTTAGCCCAGCTGCCTGCAGGGTTGGTGTGACAGGGGCAGATTTGGGGAAGAGCATCTAGCTGTGGCCAAAACTCTTCTGGGTGCACAAGAAATGTAATGGCATCCTAGTGTTTTGTGACTAAGGCAGAGATAGTTAGACAGGAGGGGGACAATGGCACAAGTGGGGTGGAGAGCAGGCATGGGTGATGCTAACTCTGCTTCTGCTCCAGGACTTGGAAATCAGCGTCTTTGAGCTTCGGACTATTCTGAACAGAGTCATTGCTAGACGTAAGCACTACTCTTCCTACCCCTTGCTCCCTGCAGCCCAGGCTTGCTCAGCAGGTTGGGTTTTGATGCATGTGCTCAACCTCCTCCTTTCTCCTCAGACAAAGATCTGAAAACGGATGGGTTCAGCCTGGACTCCTGCCGCAACATGGTCAACCTGATGGATGTATCCTCTTGGTGCTGTGGGCCAGGGCCAGTTTCCGTGGTGCTCAGCCTGCAAGAAACAAGACTTGTCTCTCAGAGCTGGGGCTTGGCTCTCCAGCAGTGCCGAAGCTGTTTAGCTGGGGGAAGAAAGGAAGGGGTCCTTATGGCTTCAGGGACACCTGCCCTACTCTCTTCGACTTAAGCAGCAGGTTTTTTGGCAAGGGCCATCACTTCTCCTGCTTGCTTGGGCCCTGGCTCTGCCACCAAAAGCCCAGCATGGTCCCACCCCATGCCTTCTACTTTCACCTCCAGGAGGAAGTCGCTGTTTCACTTCCCACAGGCTCCCTAGCCTGATGTGCTGTTGTGCCACCCAGCCTTTGAGGCACACCTCAAAGGGAACAAGGACTATTTGGCTTCCTTCCTCCAAACCATCCTGTCCATCTGTTGTGGATGAGTCAAGTGACAGGAGCCATGGCTGGTGTCCTGCTTGTACAAGGATATGCAGCTTGGGGGGGGTCAGGCAAGGAGTTCCTCGGAGCCCTTCTCCAGCCTGGCCCTACAACATTCCTTTTTGCTGCGGGCCAGCCCAGCTTTGGTCCAAGGACAGCACAGCAATGTGCTTCCTACAGCAGCAGCACAGCTGCTCCCAGGGAGTGGCATAATTGCTAATTCAAGTGTTACCCTTTCCTTGCTGGGTTGCAGGCTCTTATTTTGCTGATGCTGCAGGATAAAGGGGAAGGTTGGGGGGAAAATTGAGCAGGCCAAGTGTGCCCAGGCTTTCCTTGCCTCCCATGGCTGGGATCTGATAGCTTTGCCTTTGTACTCCCACCCTTTCCTGGCTGCTTTGACCTCCTTGACCTTTACTCCCCAGAAAGATGGCAGTGCCCGCCTCGGGCTGGTGGAGTTCCAGATCCTGTGGAACAAGATCCGGAGCTGGCTGGTGAGGAGAAGAGGGGGCATGGTGCACTGCACAGGTGTAGCACCCCTCCTGGGGCAGCAGTGAGGGGGGACAGACAGCCTGGAGGCCACAGGAGAGCCTTCCTGTCATGTCCTCTGTGCTGTTTTTGCAGACAATCTTTCGCCAGTACGACCTGGATAAGTCGGGCACTATGAGCTCCTATGAGATGCGCATGGCTCTAGAGTCAGCCGGTAGGTCTGGAGAAGGATGGGACTGGGCTGGAGGCTGGGGAAGGGGCTCCTGCTGTCAGAGTGCTGTCCCAAACAGCAGGAGAAGAGTGTAACCAGCCTATATTGCATGCTTGAAGCTGTAGTGAGGTGTGGCCCATGTATGCACCAGGCTTCCTGCAAGTGTTGGAGTCTCCGAGTTAGAGATGCATGCAAGATAGTCCCAGCCTCTGTCCTCTTCTGATCTGCAGAATCCCATCCTGGCAGAGCAGAGGCCTGGGGTGGAGCAGTGAGCTAACTAGTCATACATGGCTGCAGGGAGAGCATCCCCTCTTCCTACTGTGGCTGGACATGGTGCCCTTCCTTGGGTGGGTTGGTGGGCCTTTTGTGTGGGTCCATGGACTTTCACAACTACACCCTGCTCTTCTGCCTCCCTGGGGGCTGACTGCTCTCTGCCTGCAGGTTTCAAGCTGAACAACAAGCTGCATCAGGTGGTGGTGGCCCGCTATGCAGACAGTGACATGGGTGTGGACTTTGACAACTTTGTCTGCTGCCTCCTAAAGCTGGAGACCATGTTCAGTGAGTGATGGCCCTGGGGCAGGGAGGGCAGGAACAGAGAGATGTGTTGCTCACTTTGCTTGTGTCCCTGCAGGGTTCTTCCGTAGCATGGACCCTGAAGGCACTGGCACTGCTGTCATGAACCTTTCTGAGGTGAGAGTTCAGCCCACTGAAAGTTGGGGTGGGAAATAAGGGGACATGGCATTAGGGTCAATGGGGCACCTGGGGTGGGTTGTAGAAAGCCCTTCAGCCCCCTGGGTAGGGAAAGAACTCATAAAAGATCAAGATGAGTAAACAGGACTGCTGCAGGCTCTGTGATTCTTGGAGGGCTGTTAAAATTGACTCCTGAGGACATGCCACCCTGCTCATTCCTTTCTCCCTCTCCTTCCCAGTGGCTGCTGCTGACAATGTGTGGCTAGGAGTTACAACAGATCTGCTGCAGCTGGGACACCCCAATGGGCCAGGCCCACTCCAAGTGCCTCCCCTTGGATCTATGGATACAGGATATTCTTCCCCCCTTGCTCCATCCCACGCTGAGCCACCAGCCCTGCCTCCCAGCAAGCCTCACACCATCTTCTCCAGTGGACCAGGGGTCAAGGCAGGCAGGGGATTCCCTTCTCCTCTTCTGGGCTGGGCTTCTTTCCACTCCACTTGCTCCCCCTCACCCCAGAACAGGAGGAGGGCGAGCAGCATGGGGTACCTGTGAATCCCTGAACGGTGGCAGGCTGGGGCACGAGGGGGAGGACACTCACAGTGTTTGCTCTGGTGCTGACCCATCCCCTCCAGCACACATTGCCTATCTGTGCACCCACACCTGGGAGCATCAACACGTATTGCCTTGCTCAGGCAGCAGGTTCCTGAGGGAGCCAGAGTGGCCTTCTGGGAGGAGGAATGGCCATATTTGGTATCATGAAGCCCTTGCACCGTACTTATCACCACTAAGCATGACCAAAGCCTGGAGCCTGGGCATGGGCTCTTTTCTGCGTGGCCTTCAACACATCCCTTCCACCTCTGTGCCCCTGCCTATGCCCACCACTGGGCCAAACCCTACAACTCAAGCACTGAATGTTTTGGGGCTCTTCTGTCATGGGAACATGTGTGACCCTGTAGTGCAGCAGCTGAAGCTCCTCTTGTCCACGTAGGCACAGCTGAGCCATCACTGTCACAGCAGCCTGGCCTCCCCTCCCATCCCTGGGAGCTCCTGGCACATCTGCTGCCCTTGGTCATGGCCCACAGCAGGGCTGGGCAGTACAGCACCCAAGAGGCAATGCCTTCCTCCAGAATGCAAGGGGTGGTGGTGGTTTAGGGGGGTCTTTGGCACAAAGTTGGGTTTTTTTCTCCCAATCTCTCATCTTCCCACACTGTAACACTCTCCTCTTATCTTGGGCTCCTTTGTCCAGTGCGGATGGACTGCAGTGCCAACATATTTGCACTTCTCTGTGCTACTCCATTCCCCTCACCTTCTTCTGGGGTAGTGGGGTGGCTCCAGCCTGGCAGTGGGCGAGGGCCCGTCCCCTGCCCTGTAGAGGCAGGCAGGCAGTTTGCTTCCCCCAGACCCCTGTTGTCACTGGAGGATGCACCTGCAGCAATAACCACTGCTGCCTGCCCAGCAGCTCTGCTTCCTCACCCTGCTCACTGTGCTCTCCAGGAATAAACAGATCTGTCAGATGTGTTCTCTGAGCGGCGTCTTGGGGTCTGCGTCCTCCCTCTGCTCACCATGGTCTGGTGCAGAGTCAAGGCCAGGTCACGCTGCTTGCCCTGGGGCACAGGTGGAGCAGCACAGCACCATCAGGGAAGGTCTTGCTACGGGGCTGGAGACACATTCCCTAGGACTTTAAAAAAACTTGTCTCTTCCTTTGCACGGGTGTCTCAACGCTGCCACATGGGGCAGCACCATGTAAGAGAGAGGGAAGGGAGCACTGCTCTTAAAGATAGGTGTCTTGTGGAGGCTGGGGAGGGGAACAAGGATAGGATGGAGTTAACTGTGGAGCGAGTGGAAGTGGAGAATAGCCTGGAACTCTGGACCCTGGAAAGGGACTAAAGAGGTTTATTTCTTCCCTGTGTACAGCCTGTGGGAAGTGAATGTTTTCCTCTGCTTCCTTTGAGGTCATGCCAGATGCGGCTAGGAGCAGAAGTCTTCCACAAAAATGAAGTGGAGTGCTGGGTGTGGTGGTGCTTTTCATAGTGTGGTTCAGAGCAGGACTTGCTGTTAGTGCATCCTGCTCCTTGCTCACACTCCAAAAGGACATTGCAGCCTGGATGGCCCAGAGGTGCTCAGCATTTGTAAGAGGAGTGACCCTGGATACCTTGTCCATCCCAGCATCTCAATATCCCTTATATGAGTGCCCTTTGGACCAGCCCAGCTCTCTGGGACCAGTGTCCCCACAGTGGGGCAGCACCCAGTTGTGGGGCAAGCCAGCCTGGCTCAGAGCACAGATGGGAGCTGAGGTGTGCTGGCAGGAGGAAACAGCCCCCCAGCTGCCTCACAAGGCTGGCCTCTCCTACACAGGCTCCCCAGGGCTGGATGCAGGTGGGCTACTTGTGCTGGTCTCTTGACTACCTGTGAGCAGAGCTGCCTCCCTGGGTGGTGGGCTTAGGGCTCACCAGCCCAGGCTTCCTGCTCCTCCATGCAATCCCAAATCCCCTGCAAAACAAGGCTCAGGTGGGACAGAAGAGGGGTGCAGGCAGGCAGAGCTGTCCCAGCTGCAGGGCCTTGTCACACACACACAGGCCCAATTGTAGGGCATGGTGACACCCTGGCTTTGGGATGACAGGTGCCCCTGGCGTAGCCTTACCAGGAGCCCCCTCCCTCCCCCCCTCCTTCCCTCTGGGTGCCAGCTGGCAGATCCCTTCCCTCAATGACCCTGGCAGCTGGCAGGCCAGTATCAGCAGGTGGGGGTTTCCCCAACTACCAGCTAATGCCACTAAAAGTAGCCTGGCTCATCCCCCTCATTGCAAAGGGGACAAGGACATGCCCAGCAGAGGCCTTAAGTGCTGCGGTGTGGTGAGTAGCATGGGGGCCAGCTGTGACCAAAGCTCCTCTTAGCTTTGGGTTTATTGGGAGAGCCAGCAGAAGCCGGCCCAACCCTCTTCTGCCTTTGCCACACCTGTCCCATGGATCTGTGTTGGGTGGGCCAGCAGCGCCCATGGATAAACAGCTCCTGCTCCCCAACATCCTGGAATTTCCTGCATCTCAGATGGCCCTGCCTCCTGCAGCCCAGAGCTGCCTGCCCTTCCTGGGGGTTCCCCCTCTCCCACCAGCTGCTCCTGTCCATCCCCCAGGCAGAGGAGGGGGGCCAGGACCGTGGCCCATCCCCACCTGGCCCCACCAGCTGCCCCAGCAGCTGGGCTCTAGCATCTCCCCCTTGGCTACGCTTCACTCTGTCCCGGGCCCTGGCTGCAGGAATGTCATTGCCGTGGGCACAAGGCGCCTTTGTGTGAGCAGAGACGGCCCAGCCCAGCATCTCAAGCTGGGGCTGGGGAGAGCCACAGCTGAGGGCTCGTGGGTGGGCAGCAGCTGACTCCGGCATGGCCCCACAGCTCCCACCCAGTCTGGGAGGAAAGCCCTCTCCTCATCCTCCTTGTCCCTCCGGCACCAGCAGCATCCTGCAATCGCTGCTGGCTCAGGAAGCAGCACCAACACCAGTACAGAGCTGGCATCACACTAGTAAGCCTCAGCACCTGTGCCAAAGGATGCTAAGGTCTCAGCCACCCCACAAGGGTAACAGGAGGGCTGGGACTTGAGGCAGTGACCAGGAGCACCAGCCAGCAGCTGCTGGATTCGGCTTTTTTCAACAGCTGCCGTCTCAGTGCCAGCAGCAGGGAATGTGCATGGGCTGGGGCTTTCCAAGGCCTGGCCACAGTGCATTAAACAACCTATTTATAGCACTTGCATCCCTCCTCAGCAGGAATGGCCCGTGCTCCTCCTGCATGGGGCTGGGTGCTTGGGTGCCACCACTTTCCCCCAACCAGCACCCTCTGGGATCCCTGCTAGAAGGGTGGGGTTTCCTAAAACAAAATACTCTTGGCCTTCCTGACTCTCATCTTCTTCCCCTGCCATTTCTGAGAGCTCCCACTGCTCTCAGAGGAAGATTTACAGCAAATCTCATACGTTTTGTGAAGATGCCCTTCTTCCCAGGATCCCTGCTGAATCCTATGGAGATTTTATCAAACAACAGCCTATGTAGGTATTGGCAGGTGCCAGTTGTTGCTCTGTCCCCTGTGCCTGCCTCTGAGATGGCATGAGGGTCTTCCCCTCCCATGGAGCAGGGATGCTGTTCTGGGAGCAGGCTGAGTGCTGGCAGGTCACTCATGGGGTGGCCTGTGCCAGATTTGCCTGTTGTGTGATGGGGCACAGGACTGCTCAGAAGACATTCCCTCCACAGAAGGGCAGCAGCAACAAAGAGGAGTTGTCCCAGGAGGTAGTACAGCCATCTCCTGCCCGGTTGCTGACATGTCACACACCCATGGCCCTCTAGCTGTGCCCTCTCTGAGGTGGCCTCCCAATGGGTCCATCCTCTCTCCCAGAGGAGACAGATGTGCCAGCTGGCTCCAGCCCCAGGATCTGCCCAGAGGATATGTGGGTTGTGAGCTCACCCATGCTCAGCATGCAAGGACGGGGCTGGGCTTTGGACAAACTGAATTCTCAGGGCTTTGGGATGGCAGGGAGGAGAAGACAAGAGGACAGCTCTGCAAAGTCTGGCCACCACCCTGAGGACAGACCGTTGTGTGGGCTGCTTCCAGCCCTGCTATCTCACCAGCAGCGCTGCACCCACGGGCTTACCAGAAGCCCAAATCATCCTCGTGCTGCCCAGGGGAATCTCCTGCTCCTTGTTTGCTGATGTCCAGCTGTTAACTGATCATCTGACAGAAATAAGTACTATGGAGGGGTATACAGTCCCTGTTTAGGCTCAGGAAGTGGATCTCAGCCCTTACCATCAATTAATAGGTGATACGTGGTCGTGCAATTGATACAATAAAGAAAACGGATGCCTGAAACGAAGTGGTCTTGACACATGCCCAGCAAAATATAAGCCAACCATCTGGTGAGGAATTTTGAATCCCCTGGTGGAGAGGGATGAAACACACACAAGTAAAAAGTGTTGAGAGACAGAGCAGTGATTGCTGGATGAGAAAGTCCTCCATGGATCAGAGAAGTTACAACAAGACTCTACGTGCCTTGGCCTTGGAAGCACACAAGCAGGACTGCTGCCCTAAATCTTGTTTTGAAGTAGATACTGGTGAGATTTTGTTTTCTTTCAAGGTTGCATTCTCTTCCCAGTTCTGTGCATGACTCGACAGAAGAGCAAGCTTACATCTCTTCATCTCCCTGGGCTGTACTTTTGCCCATTTGGAGGCTAAAGACTCTGACCTTCCAGATGGGGAAATTGACTTGGCATGATCTCTTGCATTTTTGGCAAGAGACAAAAATCTGCCTTTTTACAAGTCCTAAGATCTTGGCAATTAAGCCCTGCCCCACCTTCTTCCCAGTGCTTGGATGTTGCAAGCACCTGGCTCTCAAAGCAGGGTGAGAGCCTCCTGCGCTCCCTCACCGGGAAGGAACAGGTTTCTGCAGAGGCCACACACTAGAGCCCCTTTGTTCCCAAAGAATTTTCCATCCACTCCCTTGTGTATCAACATTACACTCAGATACAATGTAACACTCAGAGGCATGGTTCCCAGGAATGTGCTGCAGCATCTCTGCACCTGGTCAGCACCTCCCTTTCCCTGTGGGACTGGAGGACAGGATTGGGGATCCAGCAGGGATGGAAGGACTATCAGTTCCTCCAGGTCAGGCAGGGCTTTTCCTAAGAAAACGCTCCCTATGGAGTAAGATGCCCACTCTCCTGCGTTACTGTCATCACTAACACTGACCGGGGATGTTGCATTTTCATCCCAGTGGTCCCCAGCCTGAGAGGTAGGATGCTGCAAGTGCCCTCTGCACAAGGAGAGGAGATTCCCAGTAGAGCTGTACTGCTGGAGAAATCAAGGCACCGAGCAAGGCTTATCAGCTGCAGCACAGTGAACCCAGGAGAGCAGGCCAAGCACTGCACCCGCTGCCTCCTTGACCGAAGGGGAGATGCTCCCTCCTGGGGAGCCATAAACCCTGACAGAGCTGCAGCAAAGCTTTGGCTCCCACTCCCTTCATCGGAGCGCTTCCTGCTCCCTGTCAGGCGGCCAGCACGGAGCTGGCGGCAGCGCACAGCACAGCCCTGCTCCTGCCCCGCGGCCTCTGGCCACAGCAGGCCGAGCCCGGGAGCCTCTGGGAGGCCAGTCCCAAGGGACTGACGTCAGCCCTGGTCCTTGAAGCTCTGGGGCCATCGAGGAGTTGTTTCTGCTTTCGGTACATGGTGTCCCTGTGCTGAGGCATGGCCAGTCTGCTTTCCTCATCCATGGCTGGCTCCCTGGGAAGAATCCATGGGGTTGGGAAAGGTCACTCTGGCTGAACTAACCACCCTTGGATGGGACTTACTGGGCAAGGGACAACTTACAGCAGGCAGGCAGGGAAATGGAGCAGTAGCTTTTGGTCCCTCGTGTCTGTTCATTCTCCTAAATTCTTCTTGAGCAAGAGCCAAAAGTAGGGCCTTGGCAGGGTTTCGAAAGGGAACAAGGGGAGGAAATGAAGATAGGCATCCACCAGGAACAAAACAAATGTTCGGCACAGGAGGGAAGCAGAAGGGCACAGACATGGCCATGGACCTTCCTGCCTGCACCCTCACTCTGGCTAGCTTTTACTCCCCTGGCTGCTTGCCCCAAGCTAAGTCAGCTTGGGAACACTGGAATACAGATGGAAAGTGCAGGACACTCCTTACCATCCTGCTCTTGAGCCACTCATGGAGCCAAAACAAAGCTCTTTCTCAGGGGAGTACTCAACGGCTCCTCACTGTATTACGCCTTGGGCCATCCCTTGCCTGCTCTCCCTGTTGGCTCACCTGGTCCGCATTCCTGGCCCTTTTGGGAGCAGGGTGACAGTTGCTGGCACTGGCAGGGAATGACAGGCAAGCAGACTTTGGACTCAGCTGCCTGCTCAAGGGCTATGAAAAAGGCTTGTAGAGAAACAGAACTCCACCCTGCCAGCAGATGTTGATCCTCCCTCACCCCCCTTTTCTCCCCTACACTGCCACCCCGACAAATGGGGCCTCGGCTACGAAGCAGTGTCACTTTCAGGGAGTGTGTGTCGGGCCTGGGAGGAGGGGGCATTTAAATTAACAGCTGGGGTTTTTTTGTTGTCCCTTGCTCTGGAGCTGTTCCTGCCATTTGGGCTGGTGGCAGGTTCACACTGGAGAAGCTGAGCAGTCCAGGCTGCTCCGGGAGAAAGAGCTGAGGGGTGTCCCGGAGCAGGAAGAATCCTCAAGAGGGTAAGAGTGACCCGAGCAAGAGGCAGGAAGGAGCCCCCTCCAGCGCTTCTCCCTCGAGCCTGCCCCAAACAGCCCCCGCTCTCAGGGGGTGCGGACCCCCAACTTCCCGCTCGGCTCAGACGTTCCAAAACGTGAGGAGCTGCCGAACACCCCCGCTACTGCAGGTCAGCCGGGGGTGTGACGCTGTGCCCGCAGGCTCGGGGGCAGCATGCCCGCCCCACCGCTGGCCGCCCCGCTGCTGCGCGCCCTGCTCGCCCGCCTGCTGCCGCTGGCCCGCCGGCGCCTGCTGCCGCC
>VZTB01007636.1:617722-641967 GCA_013397245.1 Thryothorus ludovicianus
CCCGCCCCGCTGCCCCACTCCGCGGGGCCGCCCCGCCGCTGAGCGCCCCTGCCCGCCCCGGGGAAGGAGCCGGCGCTGCCCGGGCGATCTCCATCACCCGCTCTCCTGGGCGGCGGGGGCCCCACACTGCCGCTTCTCCCCACGGTGCCCGGCCCGGGACCCCCGCTGTCCGCAGCGGGCAGCGGGGAGGGCGAGGATGTCGGGCAGCACGGCGAGGAAGGTGCAGCCCTTCACCATCAGCACCAGGCTTTCGCTGCCCAAGTGTGCCGCGGACTTCCCCGGAGACGCCTGCCCCGGCATCGCCCTCGCCTCCGCGCTGGACAGCCACCGCGGCCTCCGTCGCAGCATCAACGAGCGCATCTCCCTCTACCTGGCCCACGCCCGGGCCGGCCCCGCCGTCCCCGCGGGGCAGCCCCGCAGCCCCAGCCCCGGTGAGGACGGGGGCACCGACGAGGACCGGCTGAACCGCAGCTCCCTAGCCCGCTCCATTAAGAAGATCACGCTGTCCAACTGGTACGGGGACGCTGGCACGGGAGAGTCAGGGGGACCCGGGGACCCTGTCCGCGCCGGCGGCGAGAGGAACCACAACAACAACAACAGCAGGACGGGGAAAGCTCAGTTCAAGGTAAGCGATCCCGATACCCTGTGCCCTGCTCTCGTCCCGTTTTCCCTGCAGTTCCCCGTTCCTCGCTGCCGAGGGATGGATAGGTCCTGGGGAGGCTGCACCCATCTCCCTGTTGCCTTATCCCCATGCCGTCCAGGTAGCAGTCGTTGCAGGGCTCCTGGAGTAGTTGTTTTTCCTCCCATGTGTCCCCCACGGACTTCTCTGTCCCATCAGGCTGGAGGGCAGGAAGTCTTCGCGGGTGAGCGGAGATGAGCTTTCCCCGGGGCTGAGATGAGCCAGAAAAGCCCTGCCCCAGAGCCTGGTTATGGAGGGCTCAGCTTTCGAGATGTCTTTTATGATGCAGTTGAGTGCAGGGAGCTGGGAACTCACTCTCTCGTTTACCAGAGGGGAAACGGAGGCTGGGAGAAGGGAAGTGACTCACGGAGGGCCACACAGCCAGGCAAAGCTGGGACAAGGCTAGGATCAGGACCTAGGGCTCTCGGCACCTCGCCCTCGAAGTCTGAGCTCTAGCGAGTGCAGAGGTACAAATTCAACAGTGCCAGAGCCCGGGAGACCCCCTGTGTGGGTGGGATAGGGCGGAAGGCATCTCGGAGACGTCGCAGTTTCTGACAAGAGCAGGCAGGAACTCCGTGGGATTTAACCCTGACCTGCAACAGCTGGTTTCCCGGCAGAATAGTGCTAGGGAGAGCCGCGCAGCCCACTGCCAAAACCCTCATCTTCATTGCCAATAAAGGCCAGGCACAGCCTCGCAAGAGGTGCCGCTTCCTCCGGCACGCAAGCAGCTCCTCGCTGGGCGGCCGGAGCCTGCGCAGCCCAAAGGGCATCGGCATGAGGGCTCCCCTCTTTCATATAAGGTAGGGAGGGACACGTGCTGGGCACGGTGGTGCGGGACTCTCGGGAGCCTGCCAGGATGGGCCCCTCCTCCCTGTCCAGCATGAGCGTGTGGAGCTGAAGAAGTGGGCAGGCTGCAAGATGGAGCTTTGGGAGGAGAATAGGGAGCTGGGGGGCAGGGGAAGCCGTGGGATGGCAGCTGGAGGAGAGGAGGGACACTGTCTCCCACACAGAGCACGGCAGTGCGTTCCCAAGCGTGAAGGAAGCCCTTGGATTTGCCTTTCACTCCTGCCCAGTAGAAATGAGGGGCTCCTCTGGGATGAGCACAGTGCTGCCTAGGAGGGTCCGGCCCCCTTGTCTTGTTCGTGGGAAGTCGCTGGCGCCTATTCTATGAGAATGCGGCAAGCATATGCGCCGTGTTAATTTTGCTTTCAGAGGGGGAAAGAAGTGTTTGCAGAGGCGGCAGCTGAGGCTGCTGCACTCATTTCACGTGTGGCTTCGCTCATGTCACGAAGCCTGGAGTCCTGCTAAGGAGCGCTTAGCACAGCACCTCCTGTTAGCTGAGGCGGACACAGCTCCTTCTCCCAGACTCTCTCTGCCGAGAGAGTTTGTTGTTTTGCCGGATCGAGGACCCAGCTCCAGGCACAGAGGAGGGGGGGGTTAGTCCCGGTGGAGCAGCACTGTGGGAAGGATGAAGTCATCGTTGTGCTGGCAGCCCTGTTTTCCTGCGGCTGACGGATCTTGAGACAGGGACTTTAAATAAAGCTCCCGTGTCACCTGCAGGCTTGTCTCCCACAGCTGAGCCCTGGGGGCCAGCATGAGGCGTTACTGCATAGAACTTTCTATGGTCTTATGCCTCACAGGCACTTCACTTTTAGCTCCCTATCATTCCCTAAATATGCATCCAAACCTCTCAGCCCCATGGTCAGGCAAGGAGGTGCCTTTCCCTTCTGATACCATCCTGCTGAGTTCTCACTGTGCCTGCTGGGCTGTGATTCAGCATTGTACTCTGACTGTTCTTCCTGCTTGGGATGGGATCCTCTGGCAGTGGTCTGTCCTCTGCAGCCACGGGCCAAGCTTTGCAGGCCCTTGGAAAGGTCCAGTGGTGCTGTTCTTCTAGGAGTTATAGATCTGTAGGGCTGTTTGTAGGGTTCTGAGTCTTTTTGGTGGCAGCAGCTCTATGCTGGGGTCTGCCATTCATGTCAGGACTCTTCTGCAGTCCTGGAGAGATGGTGGGAAACCATGTTCTCTGCAGAGAGGGAATTCTGATTTGCATAGGTTCGTTTCCCTTGGACAGTGTCCTCAGGTTGGAGTGGCCTGAGCAGCGGTGGCTGGCTCTGGCTGATCCAGCACCCTGTTTGTGGTGGTCTCAGAGGAGGGGTTGTCAGGGCAGCACACTTTGTCCACCACCCTGTTTCTGTTGCCCTGTGCCTGCTTGGATGGCTGTTACAGAGACAGCAAGGTGGCCCCCGGAAGGGATGGGAAGGAGATCCCTAAGTGAGCCTATTATATCCAACAGCCCAAGAAAAGATCCATCTGTAGAGGATGAGGCTTAATGCCCTTGGGCATGATCCAAACAATCCCACGCACCTCTACTCCTGGGGCTGTGCTGCATCAAGGATAAAGTAATATGGAGTTCATCCTGGACATCCTCTCTGTGCCTGGCTGCAGTTCCTGGACTTCCTTCCTCCTGCCTCTCCTGCTTCCACCCTCACCCTGTCCCTTGGAAGCCCTTCCCTGCAAGCCATCTGACCCCTTAACTTGTCTCCCAGCTAGGCTGAGATCAGGGATCAGCAGCTGAGAGGATTCAAGTTCTTGATATTGGAGTTAATGTCATCCTGTGCCCTCATGCCTTGCCCTACTGTCCAGGAAGAGGACAGAGGAATCTCACTCTGAACATCCTTAGATGACCAGGGACCAGTGGTGATCACTAAATGGGTTTCTGCCAGCTTCAGAGTCAATTCAAGGAGCAAAAAGGGTGTTGGGGGTAATGGGAGCTAAAATGGAGAAGACACTGGGCAAAGCAGGCTTAGGAACTCTTGCCACTTGCTGAACACGTGGTGGGAGCTGTGGGTGCTGTCCGGAGGAGCCTGGCCTAAGTGCATCAGGAGGGACAGGCAAGAGCACAGCCAAGCAGCGTTTGGGTACTGCCAGCAGCCACCTCTGCCCAGGGTGACTGCTCCTCTGTCCCCTTGGCTGCTGGGACAGTTAAGCACTACCAGGCTCACAGCTGTGCCTTCCTGCCTCTAGGTCTTCCTCAGGAAGGATGTGGATGCAGAGGACAAGCAGCAGGAGGCTGGGAGTGTCCAAGCCAGTGTTCTCTGCTCTCCAGCGGACAGATGTTCTCCCTTCTATGCGGTATGTCCCCATGCCCTCAGTGTTAGGACAGCATGACATGCAGCTGGGAGCTGAGCAATGAGGCTGGTCACTGGTGGTGTGCCCAGGTGTGGATGGAGCCTTGCCTCTTCCAGTGGGGATGGGAACAAGCTGGGCATGATGGGGCAAGGAATCAGCCCCCTGGGCAGCACCCAGTGGTTTTATTGCTTCCAAGGGAGCCAGATTATGGGCTCCTCCAGCCGTGGCTGAGTCAAGCAACTAAAGGTCACAAAGTCACAGGAGGGCCTGAGAATCTGTGTTGCTATTAAAAAAAAATTACAGAGGATTTCTGTAGTTCTTGTGGTTAAGTAGAACAGACATTGGAAAGTGAGTCCCATGCTGTCAGCAGGGCAGCACATGCCAGAGTGCTTAGAGAGCCTGAAGCAGTTGCCCAAACTCCATTGCTCCACAGGCTCCTGGAAAATTGCTCCCTGGTGGGCTTGGGGGCAGCTAAGACCCTGTGAGGCAGCTCACACCCAGCCCTCTCAAGGAGGAAGGGCTGTCCCAGACTGCCCCCAGGAGCAATTTCTGCCTGCTGAGAGGAGCCAGCAAGCCTTGCACCTTTGGGTTCCTCCTGAAAATACTCAGTTTCCCATTTGCCACCAGTTAGTATGCAGTCAGATCCCCATCCTTGGGCAGAAGGGTGGGAAGTAAGTGCCCGGGTGATGGTGCTGTCCCCTGGGCTGTATGCAGCTGGGCCCAGGGCTGAGTTTGGAGAAGGGCCAGCACTTTCATTGGCTGACCTTTGCTGTCACCCCTGGCAGAGCTGGAACCCTGACAGAGGGTTTCGTCAGCATTGACTGCCCATAAGGCCAAATCCCAAGGGAGATGCTGTGCTCTCTGCTCTCTCCAACCATTCACCGGGGATGGGGGTCTTGGGTACCACCAAAGGAGTGGTGGAGTTTACCAGGAACCTGCCCCATGGCCTCTCCATCCCATCCCCTGGCAGCATCCCCCTTCGTGACACCTAACAGATGCTACAGACATGAATGCTCCTGGCAGGGATGTACTTCCTCAGGCTGGAGGGGCAGCAAGCACTGCATCCATCTCCATTGTGGGTGCCAGCACCAATCCATGTGCTGGGTGCCATCCCAACAGCCTGGAATGACCATGGGAGTGACCCACTTGAGGGACAGCCCAGCAACCCCCTGCTGGGTGTGAAAAGCCATCAGTGTGGCCTTGGTAAAGGGAAGTGGTACCTCAGCGCCCTGAGGGAGAACCCCAAATATGTCAGTGAAGGAATGGAATCAAGAATAAGGCATGCTGACCTACTTCATTTGGGCTTCTGAAATGTTCCTGGGAGGTGATGGAGAGGGCTCCCTGGGGCAGCACACTGACACTCCCCACCCCACCTCTGCTCTCCCCAGCTGGCAGGATCCCCGGTGTCATCGCCCCAGAAAGAGAGCCCTAAGGGCAAGGAGTCTGCTGCAGCACCAAGATGCAGTGGGCGAAGCGGCGTGGGAGCAGCCCCTCTCCTTGACCTGAGTCCTCAGGTAGCCCAGTTCAACCGGGAGATGCTGCAGGTAAGGCCAGCTGGGGCCCTCTGCCAAGGGGCTGCATAGGAAGTGGGATGGAGGGCCACCGGCAGCCTTTCATGTGAGCTGTGGGGTGGGGTGCGCAGCAGGGAGGGTTGAACTCCCAGCCTGAGCGAAGCCATGGTTGTGGCATGAGATCATGTTTGGCTGCCTCTCCCTGGCTGTCAGCCCCAGGGAGAGGGGGTCAGCCCACACCAGGGCCCTGCTTCCTCTCCGTGTGCGCATGCTCCTCCCGTCCCCTGTTCTCCTCCTCCCAGACCCTGTCCCTCCCCAGCAGCGTGGGAACCGAGATGGTGGGAGGGCTGCTTCCATGCCATGGTGGGAAGAATGCATGGACATTTGCAGTGAGGAACAGGGTGCAGCGAGGAGAGATGTTTTGTGCAGGGATGTTCTGTGTGTTCTGGCCTGCTTGGGCAAGCCCAGCTTCTCCTGCTGTGCCGAGATGGATGCTGGAAAGCACTGAGGTGCTGCACACCTTCACAGCCCCTTTGCCACAGATGCTGTCCTGAGTCCCTGTTGATTCCCAGAGCAAATGGGTTGTCAGCTGAAAGGGGACACTCCAGTCCCTGTCACAGCTTTGGGAAGGTTTGGGCTTGGGTCCCCAAAGCCATGTCCTTGAGGCTGTGGTGGAGTCCCCTGGCCACGTGGCTCTTTGCATGTTGCAGGCAGAGAGCTGGGTGCGAGGCAAGCTGCGGGACCTGAAGGACGGCTGTGACCTCCAGGACTGGGAAGAGGTGGCTCAGACTTTGCAGCGGGACATGAAGGATTTTGAGAACACCCTGATAAAGCTCAATCAGGTGAGGCCAGGCAGGGCATGGCATGGCTCCCGTTACCTGCAATGCCTGTGTCCCTGGATTCTCTGCAGCAGAGGGTCCCTGGAACCTCTGATGCTGAGTGGGTCCCTTGGCCCCACAGATGGGCGAGCAGCTGATGTGGAGGGCAAGCCCCAGTGCTGAGGCTGTGCGGAGGCAGCTGCTGGCCCTGCAGGACCAGTGGCAGCTCCTGAAGCAGACAGCTGCCAGCCAGAGCAAAGCCCTGGGGGGGCTGCGGAGTCTGCAGGACTTCAACAGGAAAGCTGAGCGGCTGGAGGCATGGATCAAGCACAAGGTTTGGAGGTTGGGAAGCATGGTCTGGGGAAGGGGACAGCCTGGCTGTCTCCTCACCTTCTCACACCCTTGCATGGCCCAGGAGGAGAAGCCCTCTCTGACAGCCCTCCTGCAGGAAAGCCCGGACAAGATCCAGCTCACTCGCCGCATCCTTGACTTGAAGCAGGTGAGAGGCTGCTGGGGGGCTGCCGGCCTCTCAGGGCCCCCAAATACCTTGAGGCTGGGGCATGGCACAGCTCCCTGAGGAGGGATGCTGATGTCTTTCCTCTCTTCTCGTGCCAGGAGGAGCAGCAGTTCCAGAGTCTGCACAAGGAGCTGAACAGCCTGGCCCAGAAACTGGAGAAACAAGGCAAAAGTGAGAGCAGAAATATCTCAGCCCGGCGCAAGCACCTCAACAAAACGTGAGTGGAGGACACATGGGCTGAACAGGGCTGAGCCAGGCACCAGGAGCTGACTGGCCAGGAAGCAGGACCCCCCAAACTTCCTGGCCTAACTCTGCACAGATCCGCAGACAGGCACAGACTGCCATTCACCTTTCCCCCTCCCCCTGCTCAGGTGGCTGCGGCTGCAGGGAAACCTGAAGGAGCACCACGAGGCTCTGCAGCTGGCCCTGGAGGTGGCCTCCTTCCTCCAGCAAGCAGATATCCTGCTCGGGGCCATCCATGCAAAGGTATCTGCACCAGAGCCAGGTTGACCCTGGTGTGCGAGGCTGTCGCTGGGCAGCACCTTACTCTTGTCTCCTGCATGGAGGCTCCTGTGCTCCCAGCACTCTCAGCCTGGGGTTTGAGGAGAGAACCAGGGGATTGAGAAAGGGTTAGCAAGTGCAGCTTTGCACTGTTTTGGTTTTTTTTTGCTGGAGCTGGGAGCAGGGCCCTGTCCTCCTCCGACTGCTGACCATGGCCTCTTCTTACAGCAGATCAGCGTCTGCAATACAGGGAAGCCAGGGGAGGGAGAGACATGCCAGGATCGGGATGTCAGGGACATAGCCAGCCAGGTGATGGTGAGTGCAAGACTCTGCCTTGTCCTCTGAGCCCTGGGGAGCGTCCTGACAGAAGGGGAATATGAGCCATCCCAGGCCAGCTCTGCCACCAGCAGTGCTGTGGGCTCTGTGGGCACCCCACAGCTGTGTGGCTGTCTGAGACTGTGCGGTGGATAGGGGAGTCTCCCTGGGGGCAGCCAAGGTCTGGGATAGGCACTCACTGCCTCATCTGCCCTCAGAGGGCTGTTGTCATCACACACCCTCCCCATGGCCATGGGGTTCATCCCTCATGAACTCTGTCTCCATCACTTCCCAGCTACTCTCTCTTCTCCAGATGCTGGATGTGACAGTGTCCCAGCTCCCAAACTTGCAGCCCAGCCTGGCAGCCCAAGTCACCTCAAAGCATCGAGATGTAAAGGAGAGCTGGGCGCAGCTCCAGCAGGCACTGAGGTAGAGCATAGCTGGGCAGGAGCACCAGGGTCCCAACTCTGGCCTCCCAGCACTGGAGCCAGAGGCTTGGGAAAGACCTGGATTAGCCCCTCACAGGCTGTCTTTGGGGCACCAGCTCCACCCAAGGTCTCTCTTCACCCTCTGCTCCCCTGGGCTTCCCTTGCCTTCCTTTCCCAGGGCAGGGAAGACTCCAGCACAGGCAAGCAGTTCCTCAGCAGGCAAAGCTGCAGTTCCAAATGTTGAGCCTCGAGGAGACGATAGCAGTCATGGGGCTGTGGGTAAGGAAGCAGCAGCCAAATGGACAAGAGGACTCGGCAGCATGGTAAGCACTGTCTTCCTCCAGGCATCTTCAGCTTCTCTGCCTTGAGAAGACAAGGCAGCCTACGGCAAAGGGGTTCAGGTGTTGGGAATCCAAGCTGAACACCCCTGGATCTGGTCCCACCAGTTATGGGAGGTGATAAATGCCAGGCCTGGGGCAAAGCAGGTGTGTGCTTTGTGCTTGCCAAGGATGAATGGGAACCTTTGTGTCCCAGGTACCAAAAGATGTGCTGGAGAAGATGGCAGAGCACAAGAAAGGAGAGGAGAGCAACCCTGGGTCCCCAGCAGTGGGACAGCTCCCTCATGGAGGGGAAAATAAAAGGTACCAGCTTGTGAATGTGGCTGTGGGAGTGGGACAGAATCAGAGGGGACAGGGATGGGGTTCCCCTGTGCGAGGGGGGACCTTGCAGTCCTGACTGTCCATCTCCTCTCTCTGCTGGAGGAGGAGAGAGGCAGAGGCTGAGCGGGGGATGCGGCAGCTGCAGACCCAAGTGCAGGACGTCAGCCAGGTGGTGAATGCGGTAATGTCTCCCGAGAGTCCCCTTTGCTCCCTGCCCATCCAAGAGGAGACAGTGCTGGGGAAGGACTTGCTGCCCTGACCCCCTCCTGCTGCTCGTGGGCATGCATGCTGGTGCACACACACCTGGTCCAGGCACTAACCCAGCGCGTCTCCTGCTCCTTGGCAGACTCTGTCCCCATACAAGGAGACTGTGGGTGTGGGAGTCCCCCCATGTCCAGTGGCGAGCTTGGAGGCAGCACGGATGCAGCAAGAGCCCCTGGCCCCCAGCTCCAGTGCCAGAGCTGTGCTCCTGGTGAGCCTGCTTGGATGTGAGGTGAGGGGAGGACACCAGGTGGGGCCCACCTAACTGCCCTCTCTGCCTCCAGGAGGGGCCTGGACCAGGGAGGCCTCCTGGGAGCCCTCAGGTGGAGGCCATGCTGCGGGAGTTGGGGGAGTTGTGGGAGGATCTGCAGAGGAAGCACCAGGAAAATGGCATAGTGCTGCAAGAAATTGATAAGGTATGTGGAGTCAGGGCTAGGGTGGGCACAGGGCATGCTCCAATTTTAGCAGCCTGCTGGGTGGGATCACCAAGTGAGGCTGGCACCTGTGGGTCCTGGAGCTGCAACACGGGCACCGATGTCTCTGGCTGGCCTTGCAGATGGCACACTTTTCCCACTGTGCTGCCTGTGTCCCAGCTCCCCCAGTGGGATGCCAGCATGGCTCCTGTCTCCTCTGGGTGACTCAGAGCCAGGCTGATGGGTTCTGTGCTCTCCCTGAAGGCACTGAGGCTGGTGGGGGAGCTGGACCAGGCTGAGCGGTGGCTGCAAGACGTGGCTGGGTCGCTCTTGGAACCGGCCACCATGAGAAGCCCGGCGGAACTGCGCCAGGATCTGGAAGAGATGAGCCAGCTGGAGAAGCAGCTCCTGCTGTGTGGCCTCAAGCTGCAGGCGCTGCAGGAAGAAGCAGCAGGCGAGTCGCCCACTGAGCACGAGGGGGCAAGGAAGATGCTGAGGAAAGTGCAGATGGTGGAGGAGAAGTGAGTCCCGGAGGAAGATGCCTCTTCTCTGGTCCCCAGGTTGGGTGGGGAAGAGGATGCTGTCCCTGAGGAGGTGCAGAAGCTGCCAGCTCCTCTGATGAGCATCTCTCTCCACAGGTTGGTACATGTGCAGGCAGCCCTGCGGCACCGGGCAGCAGATCTGCGGGACTCCCTGGTGCTGTCTGAGTTCCTGCAGGACCTGCAAGAGGAGGAAGCACGGAGCCAACAGGGATCTGCAGTGGTGAGCAGCATGGCCACGCATCCCTTGGGATCACACAGGACCTGGGACTGGACCAAGGGTTGATCTTTGGTTGTCAAGGGGACCCTATTGGGTGCTCCCTCCAGCCCAGCTGTCTGGGGTGTCACTCCCCATCTCTTATGTCCGGTGTTTCTGCCGGCTTCAGCCAGGGAGTGGGCGCTGCGGCTCGCAGGGGTGTTTCCCCCTGCTCTCAGCCCAGGCTGAGAAATCTTCAAGCAGTGAGGACATGAGCCGCCCCCTGGGAGAGCTGCAGGAGGCCGTGGAGATGCTGAATGACGCGGCGAAGGAGCGGGAGCGGGTCATGGAAGTGGCAGCCGAGACGGAGAGCCTGGAGCGACTGGTAGGGAATGGAGTCAGGGGGCCTGGCATTGCAACCAAGTGGTTCATCTGCAGCTGGACATGCTGGCTAATTGGGACAGGGCAATGTCAGCTGTCTTCAGTGGGACAGTGGGGTGTTGGGATTCATGGGGATCGGTCTGTGCGAGGCTGGTATCCTTGTCTCTCCCATGGCTGGCACCTTTTGCAGCTGCATGGTGGGGTGTCCCCAGGCTGGGGCGGGCTGGGGCTGTGTGGTAGCTGATAGCACAGGGGCTCCCATCCTAGGGCTAATCTCCTTCTGTGTCCTCTCCTATCCATCCAGGTGGCAAAGGTATCCCCACAGCTGGAGGCCCTTCAGTGCAGAGCCAAGGCCCTGTCTCAAGACATTGCCCTAGCAGAGAACAGCTTCACCACGGTGAAGAGTGAGAAGGACCTGCAGGGGCTGCAGGGCTTGCTAAACTGCCAGCAGGAGATGGAGGTGAGTCAGGGGAGCACTGCCAGGGAGGTGTCCCTGCTGGCTGAGGCTGTCCCAGTGAGGCACTGGCCCCCCCTCCAGGGGCCCAGGTGTTGTAAGCCTTGGCACACTGCGGCAGGGCGGGCTGGAATTTTCCAGTGGAGCTGAGACCTGCCTGCTGTGCTCCCCTCTGATAGCATGGGCCAGGCAAGGGGACAGAGTTTGCATCAGCTCCCATGTGCCAACACCCAGTTGCCAGCACCTCACACGTCTTCCCACTGGCGGGGAAGCGACTCATGCACACAGGGCAGGGAAGCCAGGCAATCCTGTGCTCTTCTGGTGCTTCCCACAGAGGCTAGCTCTGCCCACTCTCTGCAGCCCATGTACCAGCATCTTTTACTCTGTCCCTGCATCCCAGAACGCAGGGGAGTCCAACCTGGGTCCAGAGGGGTTGGATGCATCTCGAACCTTTCCTGCCTTGTTATCTTTAGCATGAAGTGTCACAGACCCTGCAAGGGCAGATGGAGGAGCTGGAGAGGGCGGCTGCCCGCCTGCAAGAGCTGTGCCCCGCTCGGCAGTGCCCTGTCAGCCGGGAGCTGCAGGAGACTCGGTGGGCCTGGGCAGGGCTGCGAGAGCTGCTGCGGGAGACCCGGCTCCGCGTGCAGCAGGCCAGCCAGCTCCGGCACTTCTTCAAGGATTATTTAGCCATGATGTAAGTGGTAGTGAGCTGCTGGGGTCGCTTCTGTGGTGGTTGAGGGGGAGCTGGTGAGAGCATGGCATTGGCAAGTACGTGGGCAGTGCTGGAGCTGCAGCCAGGCGTGACCATGGGGAGCCTGGAATGCAGGGTTGCACCACAGCTGTCTGTTGTGGGGCAGCCCTACAGCATGTTGTCCTGCCTCAAAAGCCTTGCCACAACCCCACTGAACTGCTTCCAGCTATCCCTGAGCATGGGAATGACTTCCCTGGGGCCTGCAGGGCTGAAGAAGGGTTGGGTTATTCCTCAGCCTATCTTTCATGTGCTCACAGCTCCTGGACAGAGGACACACGGGCTCAGATCTTCTCTGAAAGCCCAAGCAGCTCCAGTCTCCCGGAGACTCCATGTGAAGAACTGGAGAGGAGAATCGAAGAGAAACTCAAGGAGTTTGAGGCACTAGCAGCAGCAGGGCAGCAGCTGGTGTCTGAGGAGCACTACCTGAGTGCAACAGTAAGGACAAGGGAAATAGGACCAGGGGGGAAATTCTCAGCACTCCCTGAAGCCCTCTGGGGACAGACCATGAAAGAAAGAGCAAGGTATGGGTGCAGAGCCCCAGTAAGTGGGATGGGGACAGATATGCATCCCTGGGGCTGCTCAGGGCAGGAAGAAGTTTCATCCAGTGGATCCTGAGATCTGAGCTGATGTGTCTGTGACTGTATCCCACTCCCAAAAACCTCCTAACTTCTCTGTTGTGAGGTATCCTGGTAGGGTCTGTGTCCCTGGGCCAGGAGTCCTTGCAGGCTGTCCAGCATCTCTCCTCCCCTCAGATAAAGGAGCGCTTGGAAGAGCTGCAGAGCATGCTGGGCTGGGTGCTGGTGCGCTGGCGAGCACAGAGGCATCAGCAGGATCTGGGAAGCAGACAGGAGGACAGGAGGGACCTAGAGAGCCTCTCAAGCACATCCCCCACTGGCCAAGTGAGTACCCAGCCATGTTGAGAGTGTCAAGGAGAATGACCAGCCTTGAGGCTGAGGGTAGCAGAGGCACTGGATGGAGTGGGTGGTCCCGAAGTGGGGGAGGGATGTGTGCCAATACCTCTGCAAGTCTCTGGGGTTCAGGCAGGGCAAAGGGAAGGCTGTCCTGAGAAAATTCCTGGCTCCAGCAGTCTTTCCTTCATGTTCCCTCTCTTACCTTGCTCCCCAGGAGCAGCATGCCTCACATGCTCCACCCCACCTGGAAAGCAGCCACAGCCCAGTGAAGTTCATGCCCTGCTCCTTCCCTAAGCCTGTGAAAAAATTAGAGCCAAAGTTTCCAGAGAAAACAGCCATCTCCCCACCCGCATCACCCCTCTCAGATGCCCCATCAGGAGTGGAGCAGAGCTGGGGGGAGCCCAGCAGCAAAACACCCCATGATGTGGAAGCCCCCAAGGAGGCTGCCACCTGGGATCCTGCTGAAACCTCCACGCTGCTGCTGCCGCCGCGGGGCCCCTGTGGTCTCGGGGGGACGGTCAACCTCATCCTCAGCATTGGCAAGAAGGGCGAGAAGAAGAAGGCACAGCTGGTGGCCAGCAGCGAGCGGCCAGCGGAGGAGGCAGTGCCGACGGTACGGGGCGAGGGGTGGGGGGATGGTGGGCAGCTCTGGCAGAGCCACGGGCGAGCAGCCACACGGCCAGGGCAGCTCTCCGGAGCTGTGCCCCACACAGACTGCGAGGGCTGCGGGGTAACCCCCAGGCTGAGACCCCTATGGGCCATTTCTAAGTGAGCTGCTGGGACTGTGTCAGTCTCAGGAGAGAGGCCTTTGGCCATGCTGATGCTGCTCGAGGCCTTAGGGCTGAGGCCGGCTTGCACCACCCACTTTGCCTGTGCTCTCCTGCTGCAGCTCCTTGCCCACTCTGTCCTCTCTGTGTGTCTCTTTCTCTCCCCTTGCTCAGCTCCCCGCCACTAAACACTCAGGCTGTAAAACGTTTTGGAAGCGTTGCCAGGGGCTTTTAGGAAACACTTGGGGTAGCTTAAAGCGAAAAAGAAAGCCACCTCGCCAGCTGGTGGAAGAGGTAACGTCCTGGGGGAGGCTGCATGCTGGGCAGAGTGGCTGCATGGCGTGAACCTGCCTGCCACCAACCCTCTTGGCCATGCCACTGTGCCCTCTTGGCAGTGGTGCACTGGGAAAGGGAAAACCCTTCTGGTACTATGGGGTCCAGAGTGTGGGTGCTGGGGCATGTGAGAAGGGGGCTCAGGCAGTGCTTGCTGCAGTTTGGCCCCCCATTCAAGTTGTTTTGGTGGCCATGGGAGGTATGGCTAGCTGGTGGCCAGTGGGAGAGCCTCCCCACTCCATTGCTGGGGACAGCAGCAGTTCCTTGTGTAGCCAGCTGAAGGGGACAAGGGTGGTTGGAGTTGTGTGAAGTGCACATTTTGTGGGGGTGGGGATCTCACTCCAGGTTGCTTGGCTTGTAGCCTTGGGGCTGGGAGTCTGGGAATTTGTTGGGGCTCACATCTGTTTGCTGTCCAGAGCCTGTGTAAAAAGGTCTGTGTGTGAGGAGTCCCAAGGACAGCCAGGCTCAGTAGCCCAAGGGAGAGTGCAGGAGGACAGAGAGGCTGGAGGGCCTTGAGGCAGGGTGAGGGGCTGCTGGGCTGCCAGGAGTATTTTGGTAATGGGCACCATCCAGCCTAATGGATACAGGAGGGCACTGCTCCAGCTTCTGCAGACTCTTGCAGCTGTGGAAGCCTGAGACAGGATCTGCAAGGAATGGGAGGGGAAGAGTCTGCACTTAGTGCCTGCCCTTGCATTCATTGCTTTACTGCCTGGAGCATACAGGGCTGGCAGGCATGGACAGCAGTGACTACTGCCTCAGTAGCCACCCCAAAGTGATGGCTTGGAGGTCAGCAGTGCCAGGGAAAAGCTGGTATGGCAGAGTCAGCCCCAGCTGTACCACACCTGGGGGACTCCATCAGGGGCAGATTCCCTTGTCTGCCTCTACCCTGCCTGCACCAGTGTGGGAGCAGCCCTCAGGGGACTGAGCTGAAGCTCTGTCATTCCCAGCACTGCATGTGCTGCTGGTGAGCATTTTTGTCTGCCTGTCCTTGCAGCTCCCTGCTTTCCCAGGTGCAGCATGGAAAGGGGGCAGTTGGCACAGGAAGCTCCAGCGATGGGGATCACGCCTCTCTCCTCCTCTGTTTCCTCAGGTGCAGGTGGAGGCCAGGAAAAGCTGTCCCGCAAAGCGTGTCCCCGCCGTGGCGCGCAGCGGGGGGATGCCGGCCGTGTCCCACACGCTGCCCAAGGCCGGGGCCGGCTGCCTCTTCAACAGCCTGCAGCGGCGGGAGCAGGCCAGGGCGGAGCAGGCCCGGCTGCTGACTCTCCAGGGCATCATGGGCGACGGCTCCCTGCGGCCCACGCCGGAGGAATGCCATGGCCCCAGCAACACGTGGCCTCAGAAGTGTGGCTGGAGGAAGGGGGGGCCAGGGGCCGCTGCTGCCGGACCGCAGCTTGGGGAGCTGCTGCTCTATGTCAGGAACCCGCTGGTGCAGGACATCGATGCCGAGTGCGGGGCAGCCCCTCAGGACCCCTGCCTCCCTAACCCAAAAATCACATGTCCCCGTGTTTCCCTGGGCTCTGTGCTCAGCCTGGAGCTGCCACGGGATGCAGTGGTCCTGGGGTGCCACCGAGGGGCTGCGGCACGGCAGCAGGAGGCAGAGGGGCAGGAACAGAGGCAGGATCAAGGGGTGAGGCCTTGGAAGCCCACAGGCACACATGGAGTTGGATGGCAGGAAGATAGGCACAGTCCCCAGGGGCCCAGCAAGACGTCCCCCAAGAATGAGCAAGGAATGTGGTTGGAGGAGGTGAGCTTCAACCCCAGCTACAGCCAGCAAAGGGCACACTGTGCGGGGAAGGAGCCCTGGAACCTGCAGCACCCCAGCAGCACCAGTAAAGACCTTCTGGACTTGAGGCCGAGGAGGCCGTCCCGTGTCGGCATGGGGGATGAGCTGGCCACCCGCTTTGGCCGGGACGACAGCCCCACTGCTACTGGCAGGGCCAGGCATCACAGAGCTGCTTGGCTAGAGCTTGGATCATCCCCTGCCAGCATCCCAGGCGGGGCTGGAGCCATCCCCAGCCCTGCCTGCACACGGCAGCCAGCCAGCAGCAGCCAGCCCAGAGGGTCGCCAGCTTCCCCTGCTGCCTCCACCCAGCTCTCTGTCTTTGAGTGGGCACTGGGGTCTCCACAGCCCCAGAGCCCTGCACCAGGCACTAAGGAAGTTTGCCACCCTGCCCACAGGCAGTTTGAGGAGGAGGAGGAGGAACTGCAGGCCATCTGGGATGGGGCACACGAGCGACGGGCACAGAGCCCACCAGGAGGCAGCTGTGCCAGCCACCGGCCGGGCAGCAGGGCAGGCAGCTTGCCCAGCCCCAGCACCGCTGCTGGTGGGCCCGTCATCCTCTCATCAGCCAACAACGTGCTAGTGGCCAAATTCACCCTTTCCACCACTGCCCAGCTGCTCCACAGCCCGTCAGGAGAGAAGAGCCCCGGGGTGGTGCGCAGTGGCAGTGGCAGCCCCGGTGGGCTCAAGGCTTCCCCCTTCGTGGAGGAGCTGGTGTCTGCAGCCCCCTTGGATGCCTCCAGCACCTGGGATCAGCGGAGGCATGGGCAAGAGGAGAGAGACAGTGGCAAGGTGAGATCCACAGGCCAGGGACTTTCCCTCAGGGTCTGGTAGGGAGCGAGGTAACACCCAAGGCAGCATCTGGGTTACCCACTCAAACAACCTGTATTTGGGGACTCCCTGACTCCAGTGGCCCCTTTTCATCAGCTAGTGGGGAAGGGCCAGGTGTGGTATTTGGGGTCCCTGTATCACACATCCCCCCCACCAACCCATCACCTCAGCAAGGTGGCACTTCACCCCTAAGGCTGACACTCAGCCCAGCCCCTGCCCAGGTGAGAAAGTTGTTCCTCATTGTCATCCCACTCCCACTTTGGCATCCCGCACCAGGGATGGGTCATATAGACCTCCTGTGCATGGAGGCTGAGCTGGCACCACCAGCCTCAGAGAAGTTTTTGCTCATCCTCTGTGCCCTTGCAGGTCCTTCCTGGTAAAATGGAGTTTCAGATGATGGAGGGGACGCTGGAAAGGAAGCACGTATTGCAAGCAGGAGGGAGAAAGGTACAGATATGGGGCTCCTTTGGGACAGGCGTGCTGGGACATGGCACAGGATGGAAGGAAGCCAGGGATGTTCCTGGAACTACCACGACACTGCTGTTGGACATTCTGGAAGGGCAGAGCTTCAGAGGGGCTGCGCTGCATTTTGAGCAGCATCTATCTTCTTCCAAAGCTGTTGGCATCACAGCTGTCCCCTGCTTGTGTCCCACAGGCCAGCTGCAGGGCCTGGGGTCTCTTCCACGCCGTGCTGATGAGACAGACTCTGTGCTTCTACCAGGACCGCAGGGACAGCCTCAAGGTTCCGTGGGGGAGATTGGGGTGACATGGGGGGGGCTGGCAGCAGGGTGATGGCTCTGGGCCTCATGGCCAGGGAAGGCAGAGCTGCCCAACCCTGCTGTTGCTCTTGCTTTCTTTTGTGCTGCAGAGCTCCGTGGTGGCCCTTCCCCTGAACCTCTCTGGGGCAGTCTGCACTCCAGATGCCGAGTACACCAAGAAGACCAACTGCTTCAGGCTTCAGTGAGTCCCCAGTCCAGGGCAGCAACCACAACTCTCCCCAGTATGTGCCTGCTGGGGCAAACACATAACAGCACTCCCAGGCAGGACCAGCTCAGTGCTTAGATGAGGATTTCCTCTCTTCTTTCTCATCTGCTTCTTTTCTGGTCTGGTAGGGGCTGTTGTATCTGCACCCTACATCATTGTTCTTTCCCTCTCCCTACAGGCTGCAGGATGGCTCTGAATACCTCCTGAGGGCCCCTACCCAGCCCCTCATGAACGAATGGGTCTCAAAGCTGCAGCAAAACTCAGGTGAGCAGTCCTTGCAGGCAGAGCGGGCACCCAGCTCTATGTGGTTACCATGTTTGTTCAGCCCCTGCTGAGCCCTTTGACATGTGGGGGGTCAGAAGAGAAGCAGCACAGCATTATACTCTGATTTATGCATCCTAGCCTGCCTTGGGAACAGCAGTTCTCTGCCAGGCAGGATTTGGAGGCTTTGTTTTCACACCACATACACAGCTATAAATCAGGAATAGCACAACTGACGTCATTGGTGCCTCGGCAGCAAAAAGCCCGTGTCAGGAAAATTATAATTGTGTCTTGGTCTTCATCCATATCCTCTGGGCCTGGAAATGTCTTGCTTGCCCTTGAGGCAAGGACACTTGTATTACTGAGGTCTTCCTGTTGCTCTATCCATACCTGAGGAGTTCAAGCCTTGCTGTGAAATCCTAGGCTGGTTGTCAGGACCAAGAGCAGGCACTACAGCAGGAGGTTGGAGGAGCCAGCCATGCAACGTGGACATTCGGATCAGGGACTGGCTGTGTGCACTGCCAGCATCCAGCAGGATGTTTGCTGTGCCCCCAGGTTTCCCTCAAGTGGATTACTTCCAGGCAGCAGCACGGCGTGTCGAGGGCACTGGCAGTACTGGCAGGTGAGTAGGCAGGAGCTGGCCAGCTGGGTCTTGTTGTGACTCTCTCCCACATCTGCCAGTGAGTGCTGCTCCAGCAGGACATTGGTGGGCCAGACTGGTTTGCTAAATCTCTGCTACTATCAGTTTCAGCAAGGTCTCCAGCCCTGGTACCTCCCACCTCCAGGGACATCATCAGGTCACGACCACCAAGAGCCAGGAGATTGTGGTGTTACCCTGCACAAGCACACAACTGCAGCGGCCTCTGGGCAGCCAGGATGGCCCAGTCGATGGGACTGTGGCAGCAGCAGGTGACTTTCCTGTCTGGCTGGGTTGCCACTGCCCCCAGCTTCTCTCCCCAGCCCGTGGGAGACAGCTGGGGGAGGCTGAAGGCTGTCAGTCATTTTTGAATTTGGTGGTATCTGGGCTAAGAGTCCCAGGGCTTGGACTTGGGGGGAAGGAACATTTGCTTCACTTCCTGGGATACTGAGATAGTCATACATTTCCCTCTTCTCTTTGGGGCTGACACAGGGGCATCCTGTGATGGCCTTGCCTTGTGACATGTCTCCATTCTGCTTCAGAGAATGCTCAGGGGACTGGTCACAAGGAGCAGAAGTGGTCACCCAGGGCTTCCCCTGGGCTGTGGGACAACATCTGCCCAGATGATGACTATGGGCTGGTGTCCAACAAGAGGAGGTCCTACTCCTTCACTTCAGGTACAGTCCTGATTTCGCTGTCACGGCCAGGAGGTGGCACCAGTGCCTCTGTCCCCGCAGACAGCCAAGGACAGATGCGATGCTGCTCCAGCACGCACCTGGTCCTACATACCCGTGCCTTTGGCTGCAGCCCCCGTTTGGGGAGGGCTGCCAGGGCCTGCTGGCAGCCTGCCCCTCCCACTGACTGCTCCTTCTTGCAGCCACCTACCAGAAGATCAGCCCACTGGCCGTGCCCAGGGAGCCGGTGGAGGCCGGGAGCAGCTACTCCGTCACACTGTACATAGGGGAGCAGGTGTCAGCCATGCCCCGGGCACGCTGCCACTCCTTTGTGGCCCGAACAGGGAGCCCCCGGGACACACGAGGGGAGAAGACCACCAGCCCCCCTCGCACCAAGAACAAATCTGTCTTCAAGAAGTTCTTTGGGAAGAAAGAGTGAGCCCCAGACAAAAGGAGATAATGTCCTAACCTGCCTCTCATCCTCCTCTTGGGCCATTCTGGCATGGTCTCTACTCCCAGCACCAGTTCATGGCTCACTGCCTCCCCAGAGGCAAGAGGCTGTGCCGAGTGGCTCTGCTTCAGCCAGCCCTGGGGCTGCCCTGTGCCCTGCAGCCCCCAGCCTCAGCCTGGCGCTGAGCACCCCTCCTGCCCAGTGCTCTCCCTGGGTGCTGCTGGCTCCCCAGGCACCCTAATGACACACAGCACAAGCAGAGGGGGGTGGATGATGGTTTTTATTAAAAGATAAATTGACACTTAGTGTGGGAGCTTTTTTTGTCCAGCAGCACCCATCGGCACAGCAGGAAAGGAGCTCTCTGCAAGGTGGTCCTTGCTAAGGAGTCAGGGCAGCTTCAGATGAGGAGGGCCCTGCAGTGAGGTTCAGTCCTGCTTGGGAGGAAGCCTGAGCCGTTTGGTGCCTTTCACAGGGATGCCTTGTCCCGTGCTTCCTCTCTGCTTGCACTCAGCCCAGCTAATCCCACAGCCCGTCTGGGCCCCTTTTTCCTGCCCTGGGAGCTTAGCAAGGAAGTCACTACCTACAGAGTAAATATTCCTGTCTGCACAGCCCTGCCAAGCCTGCCCAGCCTTGCTCTCTCACAGGATGGCTGCCAGCCTAGGCCACAGCAGGTGAATGCTGCATGACACAGACAGGGGCAGGGGGGTGTGGCTAGACCCTCATTCCTGCAGCCCAGATATTTTTGCTGTAACTTCACCAGACCATGCCAGTTTCAACTGCCCCAATTCCCACCTGTACTGGAAGGGGGAAAAGCAGCTGGTCCAACCTGCGCTGAACCTGTGCCAGCCCTAGAGGGAGAAGGGGAAGTTTCCAAGGATGTGGGTAGCAGGGCCTCTCCCTGTCAGGCTGTGAGGTTCAGCTGTGCACACCACTCGCCTCCTCAAACACATTGTGGGGCTTAAAATAGAAGTGCTGGCTGCAGCCCAGCGCTGCAGTAAGGGCTGGGAGAGCAGAAATGCTCCTGCCACCCCATCTCCCTCCTGCGGTGTTCCTGGGGCTGGAGATAGGCAGTGTGGTGGAGGTGGGCACCCCAGGGTCACCAGCAGAGGGACTTTATCCACGTTCCCAGCAAGGGGTAGAGGGAATGCCGGTGCAAGGTGCTGCTGTGTGGGCGGGGGTGTGCTTTCTGAGCTTCCCCTGTGTCTTACCACACTCTACTTGGCTCCATCACTCTTGGCTCTTACACCTGTTTTCCTCCAGTAGCAAAGCTCAGCGGCTTGCACTTCCTTAATGGGAAAAGGCGAGCAGGATGGTAAGGCAGGGAGGGGAGATGGCCTGGGCAGGGGCCAGGCCAGTGAGAAGGCCAAAGCACAGCATTCCGGCTGCACATACCAGGAGAGCAGCTGGTGGGCTGGTGCCAGTTCATTCCTGAGCAGCTGCGGGGCCCAGCAGAGGGGCAGTGGGTGCAGGGTGCTTTACCGAGGGCCCCCCTGCTGGCCCCAGGGGTGGATGCTGACAAGCTGAACGAGAGTCCCACCGTGGCCCAAGACCAGCACAGGAGCACGGGGTGACATGTGCCACTAGAGAGTTAACACTGTCCCAGTGGACGATGCTGGCACCTGCAGCACCGCTTTTGGTACCCCCCTTGTACAGGCTTCATTGTCCCCCTGGGCTGGCTGCCCACCCACAGCCTCCCCTCTCTCCTCCCCAGTGCTGGCACTTGGCCCCGCAGCAACCCGCTGACGAATCCTGCCTGTAGTTCCTATGGCAGAAGCCAATTCCTCCTCCCCCCCCCCACTAATCTGCCCGTGCATGCAGCCTCCACCTGCTGAGCCAGCGGAAGCCGTGCTCAGCCAGCCCCAGCCAGCGCCAGGGCTCTGAAACCCACTCCAGCTGCAGAGCCTGGAGGGTGGCAAAGCCTTTGCGCCCTGGTCCCGCTGTCGTGGGAAATCCCAACCCTGCTTGGCACCAGGCAGTGAGGAGTCTTCAGGCAGCATCATCTGGCACCAGGAGAGCGGAGCTATCAAGGTAAGGACAGGGTGCAGGCACGGAGGTGACCCGAGTAAGCACTGTCCCTCTGTCCCTTGTTCTGCTGGGCACCGAGGAGAGGGTCTGGTTCCAGCGTCCTCCACTGAGCCAAGGTCTTGTCCCCCATTTCCGTGGCTCGGCAGTCCTGCTGCAAGGTCACCCTGTAGTCGGGAGCTTGTGCTAAGCTCTGGGGCCATCACACACCGAGGGACCCCAACCAGGGTCCGCAGCTTTCTAGTCCCAGAGCTGCAAGGAGGGTTTGGAGCCTGACCCCGGCGCAGGGGGGAGTGAAAGCGGGGAGCAGCAGTTGAGGGGCTGGCTGCCGGCAACCTGCCCTCTTTGCTTAGGCAAAAGGACAGCACGGCTATGCCCCCCTCCTAGGGCAGTAGATCCAGCCGCCTGTTCCAGGAAGAGGGGAGACACTGGGGAAAAGCCAGAGCACCGGGCATTCCTGCGCCGGAGCTGCGGCGGCGGGGCGACCCCAGCAGCCTCCCGCTTTCAGGTGCGGCGGATGCAGCCGGAGGGGGCCGGGTCAAAGCGGGATGCGAGGGGTGGGGTCCGCCCCGGGCTGCAGTCCGACGGGCCCGGAGCCGAGGGCTGTCCCAGCCCGCCCGCGCGGTGCCCTTGGCGCGGCGGGAAGCGCTAGGACCCGGCCTGCCGCGGGACGGGACCGTGCCCTGCAGGCGGCGGCGCCGCGGGAAGGAGCCGGCAGCCCCCGGGGAAACGTGTAAGCGACGCGGCGGTGCCCCGGCTGCCTCGGGTGCGGGTGGGTGCTGGNGGGAGCGGCCGGCTGTCCGAGCGGGGCTCCGAGCCCGGCACGCTCGGCCCCGCTCCTGCCGCTGCTGGGTGCTGCTGCCTTCCCTTCCCCTCCCTCTACAGGACCGCTGCGGGGCCGGCAGGGAGCCTGTCCCGAGAACGCAATACGACGGGGCAAGAAACACTTCCCCTTTCGCCATGCCCCGAAACAGCCAGCTGGGGACGGTATTTGGTTACCCTGCCCCTGGGGGTGTCACCCGACCGCTGACACGGCCACCGCTTACTGCCTCCGTCACCTTCCTGTGTCAGTCCCAGCCTTCTCTGAGTGCCGGCTGCCTCCCTGCGCCGCCCGTCACATGTTCCTGGATGGCCCCGGGGGTGCCTGCACCACGGGGAACACCTCCAGGGAGCCCTCCACTTTCTAGGGGTTCCTGGAGCTGCGCCACCGCTCAGCTCCCTGCCAGAACTTTTTCTACACCCCCATTCGCCTCTTGCAGGCCCTTTGTCCCGGTAGCTGGGCACTGTCCCATGACCCTTTCTATTTGTAGTCTGACCACTGGGAGCTTGCCCTCCCCCCTTGCACCATTCTCCATGCAGGTCTTTTCTCCCCAGGCACCATTCCCTGGCTGCCCTCCGTGTGGTTTGGCCCAGCGCAGAGGTCCTGGCTGCGTTCTGAGTCCAAGGCATGGCCCAAGGCTTGTTTGCGGGAGCCTGACCTCGCGTGCAGGCGGAAGAGAGTTGAAGGTACAGGCAGAGCAGGGTTCGTAGCATGGCCCTTGACCCAAATCAGTGGTGCCTCTCAAGGTCAGGGCACTGCTCTGCTGCCCCAGTAAAGGTCTTAATGGAAGAGGTGAGAAAACGGGGTCCCAGTGCTGCTTTTTGTCCTTCTCCCTCCAGTGCCCTGGTGCTATCCTCGGAAGGGAGCGGGTGCTGTAGGGGCTGAAATGCATCAGGAAATGTAGGGAGCGAGGGAAGATGGCACAGCTGGATGGTAGGAGATAGGGAAATTTATCTGTCATGCTCCTCAGGCTTGTGCAGGGAACGTGATGGAGGATGTGGTGGAGGAGCACCAGCTGTGCTGCCCTGTCTTCTGCACAGACGTATAAGAAGTCCTGCTATTCCCTGCCAGGAATGGCCAGAGCATCCCTGAAGGCAAGCTGGATGTCACTGGGACCAGCAGGATGGGAGATAGCAGGCAACAGGGGCAGAGAGGCTTGTCCTCCATCAGAGCAGGCAGCCGTGCCCTGACCTACTGCCAGCAGCAAGACCTTCCAGGGCTCTCCAGAAAGCTAGGGTTTTGTGGAGTTCTTTTCCTGCTTGAGAAGCCTGCTTTTTTGCACGAAACCCCGCACCTCCATGACTGCAGATGCAAAGCAGGGCCAGCAGTAGCACTGTGTAGCAGCTCAGCTCTGCTGTGAAGCTTCCAAACTCTACCATCCCAGGACACAACACTAGCAAAAGTCAGGTGAGACTTTCCCACCTGCTTGCATTCTCAGGAGATGGCAGATCCTGTGTGGAGACTGGAGAAGATGAGGGGTTGGTGATGTCTGCAGTTCCTCTCCAGAAGAGGGATCTTTGTGGGAAGCCAGCCACCACTGTTGTCCAGGCTGACTTTTGTCATCTGTCTCGCCAGAAAAGAGATTTACTGAGTCTGGGCAGCAGTGTTAGAAGAGCAGGTTTCCCTGGAGACTGACTCCCTGTCAGCTGAGTATGGATGTACAGAATAAGCCTGAGGCCCTAAGTCCCTGGGAGGGTGGTGCCAGGAGCCCCTCTCTGAGTGCCCCCTCAGCCTCCCTGAAGCCCTGGGTCTATGGCACAAGGGTGCTTTTAGATGCCTCATAGCCCAGGACCAAGGAGAGAAGCAGGCAAGCTGCCTTTTGAGAAGTAACCTATGCTGAGGAGGTGCACTTCAAGCCTTTTCCCATCCCAACCCTGTGGAACTTGGGGCTCTCAGGGGACCAGCCAGGACTCCTTCCTTTGTGGCCGGCAGCTGAGCAGCAAGCATAGCCCTGCAGGACAGTTACCATGTTCGGGGTGACTGTCACAGTCTTATGTCCTTATGTGATCCATTCTGACCCTAAAGTCTGCTTCCTAACACTACCCCTGCCCTTCTGCACAGTGTGTCACCTACAGGCAAACTCTGTTTCTTCAAACCACCTTCAAACAAAAAGCTCCTGCTTCTGCCCTCGGACTTCCCTGCTCACTCCCAGATTTCCCAGCTTCCACTCTTCCCCAGTCCCTCAATGGGTTAGCACAGCACACAACAAGCCCACACTT
>VZTB01007636.1:651486-691871 GCA_013397245.1 Thryothorus ludovicianus
ATTTATATTCATGCGTATACACATGCATATTTGCGTGTACATATATATACACATCCGTGTATATATATATAAACATGTATATATGTTACACTTTTATGTGATGACTGCCAGCAGAGTGTTTTTGTCTGAATTAGAATGCAAACGAGGAACGTACCGAACTAGGGGCCGGCTCACACTCCATTTAGGGCCACGATTTAATGCACAGTTCCCTTCAGAGCTGTAATATCTACTAATGCACGGACATTAGCGGACACCCGGCGCTGGGTGCGGCTCCGGAGTTAGAAGGGGCTTGCTTTGCTTTCCTTACCCCAAAAAACAGAGGGCCAGCGGGCCGGGGGGGGTTTCCCGCCAGATGCGGGGCGTGGAGATGCGGTAGGCGCGGAAATGGGGGGAGCCAGGGGCGGGGGGAGCCAGGGTCGGGCGGGCCCGGGAAGGGAGAGCGGCGGAGCGCGGCGAGCGCAGCGCAGGTGGGTTCGCCCCGAGGTGCGCACGGCTGCCCGCGGAGGGGTCGCGGCTCCTCTCATCCCTTTTCTCCCGGGGCCGAGGGCGGACGGGGAACGGCCGGCAAGCGGGAAAACCCGCCGCCTCTCCCACGCGGGAACCGCATGGCACTGAAGGCGGCAAGAGGCGGAGTTTAGAGAGCGGGACGGAGGCGGCGGGTTCCCATCCGCACCGGGGAGAGGAGCCGGAGCCGGCAGGCAGCGGTGGGCGCTCGCGTTCGAGGTATTGGCTTAAAGTCGCCGAGCTTTTGGCTAGCCCGACTCCCTCCGAGGCTCCGCGTTTCCAGCTGCCGGGTGCGTGGGGAGCCCTCAGAAGGGGCCGGGGGTTGCCCCAAGCTCAGGATTCGGCGCCACAGCGTGGGGAGAGGCGGCGTGTTAGTCTTGGCTTGAGGGACTGGACGCGGGACGTGTGATGCATAGATGCTGCTTTTCGGGGTATGTGGGGGGTCTTCCTCGCTACCTTGCGCGGCAGCTACAAATCCCCCATCACGGTTACTGCCTGGGGGAGAGTGTGTGGTTTTGGGGATGCGAAGTGGAGCGGCCAGCACGTGGCTCTGGGGATGCAAAGCGCAGTGATGCTCTGATACCCGGGATGCAGGACTTCACCGACAGGTTTGTGCCGCGGTGCTCCGGCTGCAGTGGTGCGCTTCCCTGCCGGGCAGTGGTGCGTGTGTGCACGGCAGTGTCTGCCAGCCTGCCTCAGCCGGGGGGCGCGGTGGGGACCCGCTGGCAGGTGCGTGGGCACGGCGCCATGTGCTGCTGTGCGAGAAGTGCGGCAGAGCCCCCTTGGCTGGCAGAAAAACTGCTGGGTCGGGGTTGCTCCAGGTCCTGCTCAAGAAATTGCTCCCGGTTGGCTGTGGGATGTCGTGGATGATTTCAATGAGTGTTTCTTTCCATTCCTGAGTAAACCATCAGCGTTAATGGAGAGCCTGGCCCAGGCAGAAGTGCCAGGAGCTCCTGTAGAGCCCTTTTGTGCTATCCTCCTCAGCCCTGTAGTTATATCTGAGCCTCACACCCCTGCTAGATGCTAATACTGCCAGACCAACACAGTCCCTGCCTGTACTCACCAGCGCTCCCATGTGCCTCTCGGGAATGGGCTGTGGAATTGCAGACTGTGTGGGAAGGCAACAGCGGCTAAGCCCTTGAGCTGTGGGATTGCAGACAAGTAAGGCCTGTGTCCTTGATCCCAGGGCTAGGGGCTCCAGGAGGAATTTGTGCAGCTGTTGGCCACAGCTGGATGCACTTCCCGGCTGCTCCAAAACAGAAAGCAGCCCTACGGCCCCTCAGTTGCCTGTTGTGAGCAGACACAGTTGAGGGACTTCTGTGAGTGCCGACATGGGAAATCCCACTCTCCTTTTGCACTGCATCCCAGCTTGGTGGCATTGTTTCCATTCACCAGCACCTGCAAGCTGCTGGACAGCCTCAGGCTCCCTCGAGCCTGCCTTCTCTACAAAGCTGCTCTCAGGATGTGACTGCACAGGGATGCTTTTCCCTTGGCTTCACTGGTTGTCTTCATGCAGCTCAAGGGCCATTTATAGTGTCAGTCCAGTGCTGACACCACACATGTGCCCTCCAAAGCACTCCTGCTCCTGATATTGTTTTTTGCTCCTGGAAAAGGCAGGCAGGCTTGCTCTTGGCTCACCAAAAAGATTTTTGCAGAGCAAAGGCACTTTCTTTTCAGCACCAAGGGCTGTAGCACCAGCCCCAGAAGATGCTTTGCAGGGTGACTCATCCCTCCACAACTAGTGCAGACAAGAGGTGGAGGCTGGACCAGATACCTGGAGTGAGGAGGCTGAAGAAATTCACTTTAGCTTAAATCAGCAGATGTGGCACCAGCACACAGGACAGTATGGCACCTCCATCCTACAGTTGTCCCTCTTCTCCATTCTTCGCCAAGCTGCATAATTAACTACTGGCATCAATTCCCCGGCATGGCATCCCTGCTCTCATTATCTTGGGCTGGGAGGTGTTAATGAGCCTCTTCCTCTTTGAAGATGAGCCATGGGCTTTGTTGCTGCCCTGGCCTGACCTGTCTTATTCCTTGTTGTGGTATGGGGGTAAGCCAGGGTGCGGAGCACAAGGCACCCGTTCACCCACTCCCGTGCTGCACCTTCTTTGCTGCCCAGCTTCATTCCGAGTTCTCCTGGCAGAGGCAGGGCTTAGGGACCAGCCCATTGGGATAGAGGGAGCCCAGGAACACCCGTGTGCCCTGTCTAAATGGGAAGGCACCAGCACTGGCTTTAGGAACCCAGCAAATGGCTTCTGGTGGTTTCCACGGCACACGTGGAGATCTTGGTTGTTTTTGTTCAGTGTAATGTCCAGGCCCTTGGCAAGTGTTAGGGAAGCTGCAACGCCCACTCTCATCCATGGAATTCTGTTTGCTTGTGGCCCTAGCCAGCTCCATACTGACCCCCCCTTGTTTACCACCCTGTGCCTTCCTGAGCCTTCCCAACACCCAGCTCTGACCCAAGACCCCTGCCAGCCCACACTGCACTGCCTGGGCCTGCAGGACTGCCAGCTCTCAGAGGCTCATCTCCATGCTAACTTGTACTCAGGCCCAAAGCACTACCAAAATGAGCTACAGGTATTTGCAGCTGGGCAAGAGTCAGGGGTTTACCAGCCACACAGCTATGCTGATTTGATTAAGCAGTGCTATAAAGACTAATTGCTCCTTAGGTTAAGAGTGTGCAAGATGTGGGATGGGGAAAGAAGTGTGCAGAGTAGGGGCAGAGCCTGGATGAGCTTGGTTACATCAGGATGTGTGGTCTGGATGGTCTCAGTGCCCCAGCTGAGTTCTCCCACTCCAGATTCCATGGACCTACCGAGGTGGGGGCTGTACCTGGGCTCTGGGGTCCCCATGTGGGAGAGGAGCTGTGATGCTGCATGAGGAATGCATCTGAGGATTGTTGTTCAAGGGAAGCTGTTGCGTAGGAATAACGCTAATAAGTCCTTTGTAATTTCATTTCTGATGGCAGTGGTGTGAAAAACACCACTGTTGTGATCTTTTGGTCCTGCTCTGGCTTGGAGCAGGCTTTTTCCTGGTCTCACCAGTCCCCGAGAAAGGGGAGGCTCAAAGCTCTGTGTGTGTGGCTGTCATGCACTGACTGTGACACAAATTGGTGAGGCTGGCATTCTGGGTGCAGTGCTCAAGGCTCTCTTTCAGCCTCTTGGTTAAGCCGTGGGTGAGCACAGTCAGGCTTCATCTCCAGGAGACCAACTTTCCTTGGGGCCAAAAGAGAGCAGAGAGCTATTGCATGCCTGGTGGCTCATGCAGAAGCTGTCAGCAGGAAGTCAGGCAGATTTCCGCAGAGCCTTCTTGCTTCTTCCCATCACACGACTGCCAGTGAGACTTGCTTTAGTTCATTTCCTTTAGGACTAGTCTGATAGGAAGGCACCTCGCTGTGAAATTTCCAGCTGGAAATTCGTGGAGTGAGCAGACCAGGAAGCTGCAGAGGGAGGAGGCAGGCAGGGGCTGGAGGTGAAGAGCAGGGCTGGAAGGGATGTGATTAGGTGAGCAGCAGCAGCGGGACTGGAGGGTTGTGCCATCAACCTCCCAGCTGCTGAGCAGCCTGCTCTGGCCACGTACTGAGGGTCAGTCATTGCAGCAGGACTGTGTCATCAGTCGTGCTGTGCCAAGGTCAAGCCATAAATATGTATCTGTGTCCCCAGACTGACACTGAAGTGGCACCAGCCTCCTGCAAAGCTACTGGGGAGAAGGATGTCCTGCCTGGGTTGCCCTGCTTGGCATCTCCTCTGCTGCCCAAGCTGTGGCTCCAAACAAGGTCCTTATCCCTGCCTGGCTCATTTTGCCCAGCACATCCAACCGTGGACACAGTTTACACCTGGGCTGAGGGCTTGTTCACCTGGCTTGAACCCGCAATGGCTTTGGATTTTTGCTAGAGTTTTTGTTCATGGTCGTGGTAGACCTTGATGAGAGAAACTCTGCTGTCTAAGTTTGGGGATAACCCCTGGGGAACAGCCAGGGAGGAAGGAGGGACTGGTGACAGATCTGGCTTCTCAGTCCTGCCCAAGGCTCAGCGTTGAAGAAGATGCCAGCCTTATCTGCCTGCCTGCTCTGCCTGTGACAGGTGTAATTTCCTGGCCTCAGGACCAACTTGGAGGCAATTCCATCTTTTCATCTTCCCTCAGTGCTGTACCTTCAGCTCCCTAATGGTATTTGCTCTGGACTGGACTTCAGCCCCACAGGGAGCCCACTGCTGCAGGATGCACACAGGGCATGGTGCTTTCATCCCATCAGGGTTTGTAGGCGTTGGGCTGTGGCTGAAGATGGCAGAGTTGGGTGGGTCTTCATGGCATCCTGGCAAGAACAGGAGTGTTATCCATTAACCACAGGAGGAGACAGACCAACGGCAACACAGCCAAGCCATTATGAAGTGACCCACCCTACCCTGCAGCTTCTCCTTCCCAGCTTCACACCCACTCCTGGTGTCTGCATGGTGAACCACATCAGGACATTGATCTGCCAGCTGTTCCTGAACAGAGCTGGAGGCAGCGGCTACAGGGTGGTGCCCATGTGATGTGAGTCAGAATCTATGCCTTGCAGGGGGATGAGGGAGGTGCTGAAGAGCACTGCACTCCCCCTGCTTGGGCTCTGCAGCTGAGCTTGCTCCAAAAGTGGAGCCTTTTGGAGACCAGAAACAAAACCCAACATCAGTACATAGCCTGGCAATTGATACTCAACATGCAAGCCTGCTGTCCCTCCCTTCCTTCCCTGTGGCTGGGAAGGGGATGCAGTGTGTCAGAAGGGACTGCTTCAGCAAGGCTCAGGCCCTGGGCTCCCTATCACCTGGCATCACTGTGGAAGTACATCAGCATCACCCAGGCAAGCCCTGACAGACCTTGCTAGATGGCCAGCTCACCTCAGTGGAGGCTGCTGTAACCTTGTGTCTCCCAGCAGGGTGTCTGAGCTGCCTTCATCTCCTGTGTTCCCCGCATTGATCTGGGGAGGCTGAGAGGCTGATGGAGCCTGCCAGCCAATGCCAGTGACTGCAAAGTGCTGTTCACAAGAGCAGAACACTCGGTGGCTCTCATCCAGAGTTTTCCATGCTTCCCTGAGACATCCTGAGGATGCTCAGGGTGCCAGACAAGCTGCAATATCATGGCTGTGGCACACTGGGCGGTGGCTGTTTGCACAGATGTAGCAACACAATCTGGGATTTGGAGGGGATGTGACTTGCTCTTTCCCAACTTGTGGCTGGGCTTATTGTTGTTGGTTGTGTGTGAGATTCTGTTTCGATAGCATTTGGGCAGACACTGCGGTCCCCACCTCCTGTTTGCTCTCCCTGCCTGATCCTACTTGCATAAAGATTTTCCTGTTTGCCGCTGTTCAGCCAAGGCTGGTGCCAAGGGTGGGAGGTTTACGTTCTGACTTATTTGCTCCGAAGGAGGTGTCTGCCTCAAATCTTGCTTTGGCTCCTCATGTGACACCTCAGTCCTGCCAGGCTGTTTGGGGAAGCTGAGTTATTCAGGGAACAGGGTTCCAGAGGTGGTGCTTCTGCTGCATGCATGTGTTTGTTCCAACTCCTTTGCTTGTACATCTGTGACAGCACGCTGCCTCCTTTCCACTCTTAGGTCCACAGACTGTGTGTTGCCCACACAGCTGCTCTGTGTCTGCCCCAGAGCAGGGATATGGCAAACCCAGCTCCTGGCTGGCAGCATCTTCCCTGCTGGGAAGTGTGCAGGCGCTTGTGGCTCCTCAAGTCCCTTCAACTCCTGGGACTTGTGGGGATGGCTTCACCCCACTCTTTGGAAATGACTGCAGCTTTGGAAGTGAGGGGATTTGGCACAAGCAGACCCAGACAGAGCATCCATCCCATCTCCTTCCTTTTGTTTCTGGGGATTGTGGGGTGCCCCTTGGCTGGGACAAAGTGGGTTTTTTGAGGTGAGGGGATGATAGACACTCCCCGTCTCTTGGAGTAGAGCCTCTGTGAAATAGCTGCATTTAGCATCTGAAGCCAGTTTGGGATTTGCAAGAGGCTGTGACTGTCCAAGCAATGAGCAGGATTTTGGCAGGACAGGTGGCTGACCAACTGCACAGGACCCTGACAAGTACCAAAACCTGCTTTTGTGCTCAACATTCCCTTTCTCAGTAGGCCTGAGACATTTAATGCCAAAACTAGCGGTCAGCCAGGGCCCCTCTTCTGAGCTGCCCTATAAGTGAAAGGCCCCTTTGGTCTGTGGGGACCCAAAATAGCCCGTGTATTTCTGTCCTGGCCACTGGGACATGCAGAGGACAGAGCCAGCCTCAACTCACCACAGGCCCGTGGTGGTTGGCTCCTGCATGTCTGTCCCATCCTCTGCCAAGGGGGCTGCTGCGCTGTGGGGAGGAATTTCCTCTCCGAATTTTGGAAGCTGGGGAGATGGTGACACCAAGGGAAGATTGTGTTGTTCTGGCTTTGGTTTCATTTCTCTGTCCTTCACTAAATTGGAAACAGCTGTGCAGCCCAGACCAGCCTCTTAGAAACTGCTGAGGGAGAGCAAAATGATCTCTTGGGCCAGTACCCCAAACAGGACTTGCAGCCTTCTCTCAGCTGTTCCAGGCGCATCAGCAAGGCTCACTTTGTCCAGTCCTGGGATGCTCTCCCACCTTCTCAGGGGACAGCAGTTCAGCAGCTCCCACTGGGTATGGGGCAGCTCTTGCCTGCTGAGGGTCCTGCCAGCTCTGCACCTCTGAATCTGGCTCCATAGAGGAAGGAGCCAGAGCTGGAAGGACAGCCTCTCTCCTGGGAGGTGGAGGTGCCATGGGGTGCAGGAGGTGGCCAGCTGGCAGTGGGCAGGGGGTTGCTGCAGGCAGGTGCTCTCACTGCTGGTTGGCTGCTGGCTCTTCTAGAAGCATCCCTGTTTTGGGGATACGTGAGTGAGGGTTCAGACTCTCCTTGGGGAAGGGAGTTCCTGTAAAGCACAGGGTGGTATTTGGGGTGGGAGAGTGATGAGCTGAGCCCTCCAAGTCTCTTCTCCCTTGCCCCTCACAGCAGGACTGTTTTGAGGACCTCTCAAACGGAATGTAAACTGTCCCCATCCTTCTCTGGACCCTCACTGCAGGATTCTCCATGCTCAGCTCCCTTATGTTGTTCCTGGCCTGACTCCTTCCTGGGTCTGCCAGGAAGCTCATTCCTGGAGCCAGGAACATGAAGCAACGAAGGGAGAATCATCTCCACTCTACATCCCAGCACCCTGGGGGTGCCAGTGGCAGGTGGCCTCCTGCAGTCCCGCTCTTCCTCTCTGGTACTGCTCCCCAAGCAGTGACCTTGGGGTAGCCTTATGTTGTTGGTTGACATGGCCCTACTGATCCCAAGAGATGGCAAGCTATGGAAAAATTCCTCAGCTGTGGGATTCTATCCCCTGGGTTTCCTCCCACGCATTCAGTGAGTCCTTATCTTCAGACTAGTCTGGCTAAGAGCTGTTTTGCTCTCATCCTGTTTTGCTGTGGGCTCCTGTTTCTGTCTCACCTTTGCTCCCCTCAGCTGCAGACTGGAGGGGGAAGTGGGACATGGTCCTGTAGGCTCAGCCCATCCCTCTGACCTGGTTTAGCTGCTGCCCAAGGTGTGGCCAGCTGAGATACCTTGGTATGACAGAGACAGGGATTCCTCTTGAGCAAGCATGAGTGCAGGGAGGGGGAAAGCTACTAATGCAACAGAGGTGCATCTGACAGCCACATCCCAAGGGTCTTACCTAAGTCCTGTCCTAGCACACCAGGGAGCATCCTCCTTCCCACCTGACTGGGTGGAAATAAGGACCTGCCTGTGGGATAGCCAGGCCGTGGGCAGGCAAGAGCCATAACTGTGCCTCGTGTTGTGCATGGTTGGGATTGCCTTTGTCCTCTGTGCATGACTGTCCTGGCATGTGGTGGCCTGTGCCAGTACGGCATCAAAACTGAGGCTCCTCCATGCAAGGAGAACCTGCTTCCAGCTCAGGGCTGCCTCTGGCTGCTCCTTGAGCTCCTAGCTGAATTTTACATTAATGATGTCTGGTTGTTCTCCCCAGGTGTCCTGTAAGGTTTTCTCCATTTGGAAGCGGAAACGTGGTTTCCTGCCATTGTGCTTCTTCCTGCTGCAGCCCCCAGATCGATTCCAGGGAAGTACCCTTCCCGCAGCACCTCCACTGGCCATCCTGGCACCCCTGGGGACTTGGATCAGCCCTGCAGACATGGGCTGTGAGGGTCTGCCAGCTGCAGAGGATTGCTGGATGAGGAAAAAGGTCTGGGGTGAGGCATTCCCAGGCTCTCTCCAAACCCATGTTGGTCCTTTAAGAAGCCACAGTCAGGTGTCATGAGCTTGGTGTGAGCTGTGCATGCCCATAGTGGGTCACCCTCTGGCCCTCCACACCTTGCAGCTCTTGGAGGTGCTGAAAGCTGCCTGGAAGCACCATCCAGGTCCTGGAGATGGTTTCTGCCTGGGCTTGGAGGCTTCTGCAGGTGCACTGAGTGAAACCCTGAGCAAATCCCTCCCTCTGCCCTTGGAAGAAAGAAATTTAGAAAATTAAAAATTTATTTTTCTAAATTTCCAACAAATGGAGACTGAAGCTAGCCCTGGAAAAACGTGTCTCCTTACACAGCCTCCCAAGAAGCAGATTGGGGTGTGGCTTGGAGAGGACGGTCCTTTTGCTGTGGAGAGCAGCCTAAGTCGGTGCCATCAGAGAAACCAGTTTCTTGGAAGAATCCTGTCCCTGCAAACAGTCTCCTGAGATCAGCTTATCTCTCCTCCTCTGACGCCTGCTCATAAATGACGTTCCTCCCCTCCCTGCCCTCCCCCAGGCGTTTGTATCTTCTTCTGCATCCCCAAACTGCCGGCCCTGGAGCAGGCAACACCTCCAATATTTGTGGGGCTTTTCCTACCTCTCCCAAGGCTCCATAGTCCCTGCTTCGTCCTGTGCCTGAAGTGACAAGGAGCAAGGGGCTGGGACCACTCTGCCCTTCTGGTAAGCTTGTTGCTGTGACAGGACTGTGTCCCTCTGCAGTGTTTGATGGGATGCTGGGCAGGAGCACCCATCTCTGCTCCTCGGGGGGTTTTCCCTGGCCAGGGACCAGATTGCTCCTGGGCTTGGGCACTCGCCATGTGCTGAGGAAAGGTGTGTGGGTTCATTGTGGGGCTGCCATCGACGGCATTTGACCAGTAGTAGTCAGGGCTGGGAACCCACCAAAGCAGCTGGGAACTCGATGGAGAGATGGATGTCCAGGGCTTCCTGAACTCAGTAAGGGGTGGGGTAGGCCCAGCTGTGCCACCTGGAGTAGTTTTAAGGCTGGCTCTGCCCTGTCACCGTCCTCTGCCCTCTACCTGGTGGGAAACTTTCAGGGACAGTGCTGGAGTCCAGTCTGTGGAATTTGCTGCCCAGCTCAGATCGATTTACCTGCCTGGGGTGAGGGCCCCCAGGGAGCCTCTCAGGGCTCCTTGAACTCTCCAGATAAGGAACAGCCGGTTGGTCTACGCAGTTCAAAACATACCAGGGCTGAACGCTCCCCCTGCACCACCCGGCATCTGAGATAAGGACAAGTGCTGGGAGCAGGGTCAGTATACACAGCTGCTGCTTTGTGAGGAGCTGGTGGTGGCTGCTAGTGCAGCAAGCCCAAAGGCAGAGGGGGTTTGGAGGTGCCTTTCCTTTTGGAGGATGGAGAGAGTGAGGTGAAATAGATCAGAAGCATTGCCCAGGGATCCTCATTCTGTGGGGTAAGGATGCTGCACAGAGCCCCTTGTAAGAGGTGTTTTTCTGCTGGCCAAGCCCTGGCAAAGCAGAAGACTTTGCAGAAAGCAAGTCAAGGGAGAGGTCAGAATTACCTGCACCCCTGCTAAGCTCTCTCCTCAGGACACAGGCATGGAGTAGGGCTGGAAAAGCAGAAGGCAGCACAAGGCTGTTTACTGAGAGGCAAAGGACAAGAAGAATAGGAAGTGCTATCAGCTTGTTGATGGAAACTGCTCACAAAGCACTCCAGGACTAGGAAACCTGCTGCAGGATGTTGGAGAGATGAGAGATCAGAGAAAGAGAGGCCATAGCAGAAAAGACAGAGGAAGCTTTCACCTCTCTGTTAGCTCTACAAGAGCCTGAGCACTTTCTTCCACGTTCCTTTGGGGAGCTCCTCAGAGCATCTGCAGAGGAAAGGTTAGAAAGCAAAGGTAAACAGCAACAAGTGTCTAGGGCCAGGCAGTGTTCCCCAGAAGGAAAGGGAGGGTGAAGCCGCTGGTTGTGATGTGCAGCCTCTAGTCATTCATTCACAACTGCTCCAGCCCCCAGGGACTGGGAGGAGGGAAAGATATGACGTGCTTTTCTAAGAAGGGCTGAAGGAACTTCAGGGAAAAGCCGACTGCTGAATCTGCTGCATGTCCTGGGTGTCTGTGAAGGGACAGGGCCTGTGGGCACGTGGGGAGGCTCCTATGGAGGGGCCCCCCTGGACTGGAGCAGGACTTCCTAGGGAGTCTGGGATCAGAGGGCCTACACTGCTTCCTCCAAAAAATTCCAGTCGGCTTTCAGCCCAGTTTTTAAGGGAACTTGGTGGTCAAGAGGGAAAGTCCTTACTTGGCTCCATAATTAGTATGAAAACAGGAAGGAGGGTGTAGGAGTCAGCAGTCAGTTTTTGCAATGAAAACAGATCTTTGCATTGGTCACATGTTTTTTCAATATATTCATGAGTGACCTGGAAAAGAGAATGAGCAATGAGATGACAGGGCTTTGCTGAGGTGATTGGATTACTCAGGTTCATGGGGACAAGTGCCAGCTTGGAGAAGTACTGACAGCCATTACAACATCAGGCAACTGAAATTCAGTTTAGATAAATATCAAGTGATAGACAAGGGGGGGAAGGGAAGAAGCCCCAAATCCACAAACAAGATTATGCATTGAGCCGGCCACTCACAGCAAGGCCTGGGGCTATTTCAGATAGCTCAGTGTGCATGAAAAAGCATACTGAATCATCTTTCCCAGTTACAAAGCAGAAACAAAGCAGGAAAGCCTTGTGCCACTCTTCAAATTGGTGTCTCACCCCCACCCAGTCCCTCTGTGCCTCTAGCACCAGCATCTCTGGTTCGATCGAGAGGAGCCAGGGAATATTTGGAGAAAAGCAGCAAGGAGGACTGACTGCATGGAGCCATGCCTGAATGACTAAGTGAGCTAGAATTTCTGTTTGGAAAATCTGTTGTTGGGTGGATACAGTCCAGGTCCGTAAAGCAGCCTCTCCAATGTTCATCCACCCTTTGATGTTGAAGGCATTGAGCCCTGGTGAGGTCCTGCATGTGGGGAGAGCTGCCCCCTCTCAGGAGCTCCTAAGTTGAAGGGGGAAGCAGGATTTCACAGAAGTGAAACCCACCGTGGCTGCAGAACACGAACATCATATCCCTTCCAGCCTGGAGGCTGGGGGAACGGTCAGGCAGTTTGTACCCATGCCACATTTACTCTCTCCTAGCATCTGCTTTTGCCCTCTGATGGAGACCAGCCTTTGAGCTGGACCAGCCTCTGCTTTGACTCAAGGCACCTGCCTACCCTTGTTTTGGGAGGGCTTGTTTTTGTCTCAGCACCACAGCAGCAGTGCACAACTGTGCACACTCATCTGTCTTGTGAAATACAAGCCTGTGTCCTCAAGCTGGTGACTGAAGGTGGAGGTGGAATTCTCTGCAGCCCGGCACAGGTAGGAGGATCTGCAAGCAGCGTGGTCAGAGTTCAGGCACGCATATAAAATGTCATGAAACGGGCAGTCTCGTAAGTATTTCCTATCTTCCAGCTGAGTCATGGCCACCAAGGTTTCATGTGACTTGCATACCTGTGCTGGGCTTGTTCTGTGCCTGCAGGTAAACTTTGAGGGGCCTCTGGATCAGCCTTTCTGACAGAAGGCCTCTGGTGTCAGGTCCAGGGGGCAAGCAGACATTGGGGATGGGGTGGAAGGCTGGTGAGGCAGCAGGTCCTGTCCCATCTTGGCCATGCTTGGATGAAGTATTGACATTATCCGTGCCAAGTGATTCCCTGACAAGTGTCAGGAGGACATGAGGTGCTTGCCAGTGAATCTGCTGGCTACCCTCTTGGCTATGGACTGCCTGAACGCTTCTACTTGGTGTGGTGTAAATGGCTTTTCTTAAAAAAGCTGGTGTTTCTGGCCATAATTCCATGGTGCCACAGCATGCCTTCATGGCACCAGGGAATTGCTCCAGTGGGAAACTAAGCATGCAGTGTGCTCACCTTTGGTGAAGGATCAGAGGAAAAGGCAATGTGGGGAAGGGGAGAGGTAGGGAAGTGTCCAAAGCCTGGTGACAAACAGCTGCCTGCAGGTGTGACTGTCCTGCAGTGCGGGTTTTTCTGCAGAGGATAGGCAGTTTTGCTGACAGCTGGCCCAGCCGTCAGATCCCAGGGCTTGGCTGGCAATGGGGCTGCACATGGCCACCAAGGGTGTCACTTAGCACCTGTCATAGCCTTTGTGTGTCATGAATAGGCAATTAAAATTGTGCCATCTCTTGTTTGTACCTGCTCAAATGTTCTAGCTTATGATTTGTTAGACCGACTGTGATCTTGTTTCTTCTGCTTACACATCACTTCCATGGGATTAAGACAGACTGCTCGATGCCCAGGAACAAAAGGGACGTCCTCAGGCCAAGGCCCCACATCGCTCCTCCTTTTCTGCGTCCCTCAAGATGCTCAGCCACCAAGCTGGTGGCTGGGCTAAACACCAGGAGACCCCTGTGGGGGGGTGGTTGGAGCTGTGCTATGCCAGCTGGAAGAGAGGCATCTGTTCCTGTGTCACATCGGGTAGGGCAGCTCTCCCTAAGTAGGAGCAGGGTTGCCACCTGTTGCTGGTGTTGGTTCATGTAACCTTTTCTGTTTGTTGACGGGTTCTTTGTAATAGCCAGCAGCTGGAAGTGTTTCCTGCTGTAATGACTGCTGCCCTTGGCAGGCACTGTCTCTTTGTGGAAAAAATTAGGAGGCATTTAGCAAAGTGAGACAGAAAACAAACAGAGCAGGCAGGAGACTGCGGCCGGGCAGTGCCTGCCAAGGAGGCTGGGCTCCTGACACAGGGATGTGGGCACTCTGCAGACGGAAGCAGGAGGCGGTGGGAAAGCAGCATGGTGGAGTGCCCTGCCCCAGCACCCCCAGAGTCCTACTCCCGACCCCCCCTGCCAACTCCCCAACGCCCCCGGCTCCTGCCATCTACTCCTCAGCACCCTTCTGTTCCTCCCTTTCCTGGCTGGTCGGGCAGCAAGACCTGGGCTGTGTGCCAGCCCTGGTACCCGACACCTCTTCTCCTCCTCCGCGGGTGCTGCTGGACCCACAGGGCTCCGGCCCCCGTGACTTGAGCCAGGGCCCGCCACTCACCCCCAGGGGCAGGGGGTGTGGAAGCAGGGGGACACTGCCTTCAAATACTCTGAACACAGGACTCGCCCAGGCACTGTCCTCTTTCCCAGGTATGTCTGTGGGGTCAGTCCCTGCCTGTATTTCTAGGGACAGCGATATGACCTGGTGGGGGCTGGAAGGGGGAGCAGTGGCTTGGCTGGCAAGGGGAAGCATGTTGAGGGCGTGCTGGGGTCCCACGGGTGAAGCTGAGGTTCTTTTACCTGTTTCGGGTTGAGATCTGTTTGTTTGGAGACAAGCAGTGGCCCCGCTGGGGTTTCTGTGTGCGAGAGGATGGCAGTTGTGTTTGCAGATCCCTCTGCTAATCCCGGGTCATGATGTCTCCTCCCCGCTGAGGCACTGGCGGGCTGCCAGGAGGGGATTTTGGGATGTTTTTTCTGGAAGCCCGGATGGTTCGCAAGGGCAAGGCAAGAGCTGTCATGCCCCCGAGCTCTCTGTGTGGGAAGGCAGGGGAGCGGTGCTGCAGATGGCTCCGACATCAGCAGGGTGGCACCTGCGGGGCTGGCAGAGCCCTTGGTCCTTTGCAGGCATACTGTCGTACTGCTCTGTCTTTCCCAAGCGGCCCCCAAGGGGCTTCCAGAATCCCTCTCCACATCCTACCGGCTCTGTTTCGGCTCCATCGTAGCTCAGGCTCCCCAGCCTGCAGGATCCTACCGGAGGAGGAGGCGAGCTGTGCCCAGAACCCCACGGGCACCTGCGCCAGGGACGGGCTGCGGACTGCGCTGCCTTCGGTGCGTGCCAGGGCCGGCCGGGACTACAGATCCCAGCATGCTGCTGCCCGCCTCTTCCTCCTCCTCCTCCTCCTCCGCCCTACCTGGCGGGGCGCTGGCAGGGATGCTGCGGGCGGCACTGGAGCAGACATCCGCGGGGCATGTGCCAGGGGGGCCGGGGACACGGCGCCGGCAGCCGCGCTGCAGGTGAAGCCCTGGGAGAAGTGCCGGAGCACTCCATGCTGCGCCCCCCCGACTGGAAAAGGACAAGGCAGGCCTGCGGTTCCTCCTGGCGGCTAATCCCGCTCTGCCCCGGGAAGAGGGGGTGACCGGGGAGGGAAAGTCCCTTCTCGGGGCTCTGAGGGCCACGTCTCTGGGGCTCTCAGAGCGATGCCTGGGCAGGTGATGACGGGAAAAGAGGAGCGGTGGGTGTCCGGGAGGGGACGGCAGTGCCAGGGACGCCCTTGGCTTTTCAAGGTGACCCAGGAGAGGGCTGTGAGAGCCCCAGGGAAGTGGAATTGAAAACTGGGGATTTGCTGGTTCTGGCCGGAGAGGCTGCTGAATTAAATGCGTCTTTTGTGTCACTGAGCCCTGGGCGTTGGAGGGAGCTGGGGCGGGCACGGGGGGCAGACACAGCCCACTGCGCACATGCTTCGTTCACAGCTTCAGGATTGGGGACAGAGAGCTGCAGGCTCACAAATCCCTTAAGAGCCTGCTGCAAGCAGCTGGGCAGCCAGCATGAGCAGCCTGGGTATCCCGGGAAAGCAGTTTCCTTTCGGAGGGAAGGCTTGCTGTACCTGGCCAGCAGAATAAGGCCATGTGTCACAACCCTTTGGCTTAAGGACTCTGAGCTGCGGGTTTCTGAAGCTTTTGCACTGTCCTCTCGTCATTTTCTGGATTGGTGTTTGACTCTCAGTACTGTGAAACACTTACTTGCAGCATGGGTTGGGGTTAAAACCAGTGCTAACACAAGCCTGGCTTGTGTCTGTCACTTTCCCATAAAATCTTGTTTGCTTTCCAGACGGAGAGCAGCCATAAGACTTGCTGGGACCTGTGCTGACTCTTGCCACACAAGATGACAGCAAGAGATGGGCCCCAAGACAGGTAATGACAAGTTCTGATTTAGCTCTGGGGGTACATCCAGGATACCAGGAGGTGTGGGAGGGTAAGGGGCCCCAGCATCTGGGGGACTCCCCTCTCCTTAATGTAACTGGCCTACCAAACTTTCATAGTTTTTCCATTGTAAATGGGCTGTAAACTGTAAACAGTCTCTTGCAAACATGCCTGGGGAGCCTAACTCCCTCGCAGATCTGGTGATGGATGCTATGTATCTGGGTGCCACCTGCTGAGTAGCAGCCAACCCTTCCTTGCCTTTGTAGCCTCCTGGGGAGAGCCTCCCACAGCCCCTCTGCAGTGCCACATGTCTGGTAGCCCAGGCTAGCAAGAGCTGTGGGGCAGGGCAATAAATATTGTCTGGTGCCTCCCACCGCAGGGTCAGGGACAGTCAGAAGCAATACCCAGCTTCCCCTCCAAACTACTCTGTCCCCTTCACAGGTACAAGGCTGTCTGGCTGATCTTCTTCATCCTCGGCCTGGGAACACTGCTGCCATGGAATTTCTTCATGACCGCCAGAGAGGTGAGGGCTTCCCTCCTGCTGTTGTCCATGACAGTAATTTTCCCCTGTCATGTCTAGGGACCATGGTGTAGATGTGGCAGCATGACACAACATACAGAGAACCACAAGTGTGTGTGACCTGAGTGTGACAAGTGGCACTGAGGCAGCAGGAGGGATGGGCATGGGTATGGACAAAGAATAAGGGTGGTCTTGGAAGGCGTCACAGAATCTCAGCCCCACCAGGCTCCTTCCTTTGCAGTATTTCATCAGTCGCCTTGGGGACCCAAAGCATACAAGCGAAGTCAGGAACCAGACTGGAGAGGCCACCTTCACACCCTCCTACCTGCAATCCGTGTTTGACAACTTCATGACTCTCTGCGCCATGGTGCCCCTCCTTATCTTCACCTGCCTCAACTCCTTCATCCACCAGCGGTGAGCCTTGCCCCATCCTTGCCCCCACCAGCCCCCATAGGGCCACCCAGCCCTGGCCTGTTCGCTTGTCCCAGCACTGAGCCAAGCTACAGCCCACTCAGTCAAGTCAAAGGCAAAACACTGGTCTCCTGTCTCAGGGTTTGGCTGGGATTCCCACAGTTAGAGCTTGGTCCCAGGCTCAGCCCCAGGTTTTTAGGGAGTTGGGTTTTCCTCACTGAGACCCTCTTTTGTAGGATTCCCCAGCAGATCCGCATCTCAGGCAGCCTAGTGGCCATTGGGCTGGTGTTTTTAGTCACAGCGATCATGGTGAAAGTCCCCATGGAGCCTCTTCCCTTCTTCGTCTTTACGATGATCAGCATTGTCTTCATCAACTGTGAGTGAAGCAGTGGGGGAAGGAGAGGGACACAGCCCCATGGCTAGGGTTGATCCCTCTGGAAGAAAAGCACGAACCTCTCTGTGGGAGAGCCAAGGGGAGGGGGACTTGCCTTGCCTTGCAGGGCAGGGGCCTTGGCTTCCTGCAGTGGAGTGGTCCATCCTTGCCTTTGGTTTCTCATTTCTGCTCATCTTTCCCCTTTACAGCCTTTGGCGCCATTCTCCAGAGCAGCCTGTTTGGGCTGGCAGGGCTCCTGCCTGCCAGCTACACAGCCCCCATCATGAGTGGGCAGGGTTTGGCAGGCACCTTCGCTGCTTTGGCCATGATCTTCAGTATTGCCAGTGAGTAACCCCTGCCTTGCAGGTCACAGGGCCTTCCCAGACCACTGCTGTCACAGCATCTGCCAAGGTCATGCTGTGTGGGAGATATCAGCAGGGGCTTGCTCCTCTCAGCTGTCATCATCTTCCTTTCCTCTCCCTTCCTATGCTCTCAGTTGGTGCCCAGCAACCCGAGAGCTTCATCGGTTACTTCACCACGGCCTGTGTGACGATCGTGCTGGCAATCGTGTCCTACGTAGTTCTGCCTCACATGGTGAGACTGATGTCCTGGTAGGGAAGGGCTTGGGGACATGGGACCTTTGCGCATCCCAGCACAAGAACTGTGGCCCACTAGCAGCCCAGCCTTGGCTCCTACCAGCCTCCACCTCTTCTGTCAGGGCAGGCTCTCCTGTGTCCCAAGGGATACTTCCCACCACAGTTACCCAGTATGCTTGGGGTATCTGAGTCCTTGGGTAAGCAGGAAAGCATCAATGTCGGGCATAACTGGAAGGAGTACTTTGCCCATATTGCCCATATCTGCTGTTGTCACACAGCCTCTGGCGTCCTTCCTTCTGCACACATGAATGAGTCCTCCCTGCTGTCTCTCTGCAGGATTTCTTCCGATACTACTCCATGAAGGACAAGACAGAGTACCGCGTGTACAATGCAGAGCTGGAGACCAAGAGAGACCTGATTAAGAAAGGTGAGAGGCTAAGAGAAGGAAAAGAGAAAGAGCTCAAAGAAGGAGTGAAATAGGACTGAATCTATCTCAGCTTTCTGGGGTCTGCTATGCCCTACTTGTGTCTCTCCCTACAGATGAGAATGGGATGGAGCAGAATAACTCAAAGATCATCCCTATCCACAACCCTGATGAGCAGCCCTCTGTCGTTGCTATTTTTAAGAAGGTCTGTGAGTTACCAGCGAGCCTTGTCCTGCCCTTCCTTTTGGGATGGGCACAGGTGTAGGAGAGCATGGGGAGAGGAGACCAGCCCTGCACTGGTCTCTTGCCCTGTGTTTGGTACCAACATTTCTCTTTCATCTGCCTAGCTCTGGGTCTTGGCTCTGTCTGTTTGCTTCGTCTTCACTGTCACCATCAGCATCTTTCCTGCCATCACAGCTAAAGTGTCCACTGTCCTCGGAGAGGGAAACAAATGGGGTAAGTGTGCTAGGGAGGGGGATGAGGTAGGAGAAAACTGAGAAAAAGGTAAATGAGAGAAAAGAAGGTGGGGCTTGAAGGTATGTGTGGTGGGGTAACCCTGTCTGGATGCCAGGTGTGCACCAAAGCCACTCCAGCTGGACAAGGGAGAGAAAAAATGACAAAAGGCTTTTGGATCCAGATAAGGACAGCATGAGTCACTCACCAATTACTCAACTTGGGGAAAATTAAATTGTTTACCAATCAAATCAGAGTAGTATAATGAAAAATAAAAACTAAATCTTGAAACACCTTCCACCCACCCCTCCCTTCTTCCCAGGCTTATTTACGATTTCTTTATCTCCTTCCTCTGCAGCAGTGCAGGGGGACAGGGAATGAGGGTTGCAGTCAGTTCATCACACATTTCCTCCACCACTGCTGCCTTCTCAGGGGGAGGACACGTCCCTCTCTTCCCCTCCTCCAGCATGGGGATCCTCCCATGGGAGGCAGTCCTCATTGAAGTCCAATGTGAGTGCTTTCCGTGGCCTGCAGTTCTTCATGAATTGCTTCAGCCTGGGCTCCTTCCATGGGACACAGCCCTTCAGGAACAGACTGTACTAGTGTGGTTCCCCTGTAGGGTCACAAGTTCTGCCAGCAAACCTGCTTCAGAGTGGGATGGTCTTCCACAGGGCAGCAGGTGGATATTGACTCTCTGGATATTGATGCTCCCTGTCATTTTTTTCCCCTTTTAAATATGTCATCCATTGGCCCTACCACTGTCATTGATGACCTTGGAGCCATCTGACATTGGCTCTGTCAGACTTGGGGATGCTTCTAGCAGCTTCTCTCAGAAGCCACCCCTGTAGCCCCCCCTGCCCCGCTACCAAAACCTTGCCGCACAAACCCAATACAGAATGCTGGAAGGGAAGAGGGAACCACTGTGCATGCTGGTTTGGATGTGGACACCAGCCTGGCTGGGAGACCATTCCAGGCCTTAATGGGAAACTGGTAGGACCTAGATCTGAAAGACAGTCTCCATGCAATGGGTATGAGGGACTGGGGCACACTGGGCTTGTCAATGACCATCCCCTTTTTCAGGTCTCTACTTCATTCCTGTCTCCTGCTTCCTGCTCTTTAACGTCTTTGACTGGACAGGACGGAGTCTCACTGCCCTCTTCACATGGGTAAGTATGGAGCAGGGAGCAAATGCCAGGCAGTGTCCATCCCTATGTCCCTCATCCACAGCTCTCACTGGGGCTGCTCTCCATGGCTTGGAGCAGGAAGGAGGTGCAGAGCTAACTTCCGCTTTAAGTTCTAAGCAGAGATTTATGGGTCAGAGCCGAGAACCACAGTGTTGTTCTGTCCTCCACCTCTCTTTCAATATGGCTTGGATGAAGCTGCCTCCTCCATTTCAGCCTCTCTGTAAACAAACCTTCACTCCAGCTATGCAAACGACGAGACAGGATGGCGACAGGGAAAGAGGGTGAAAGACAGGGCAGCCCAAAATAAAACCTCTGGCCTCAGCACAGGACACAGCAGCTTCAAAGCCTCTTGTCCTGGGCGCGGGGCAGGGCCATGCCATGCGGGTCACAGAACTGTCCCCTGCCACATCCCCTTGCTTTCATCTCTCCAGGATGGGCAAGGAAAGGGGCTGTCGTGTCTGGGTCTCTTCCTGCCCCTTCCCCACTCCCCCAAGTGCTGTTTCCCCTGTATTGTTCCAGCTGTTTGTTTAGAGAAGCTCCTCTGGACCACGAGCCACATGGGGTCTGCCAGGGCTTGCCTTCCCCACGGCCTGGAGCTGCTTCTCCCCTGGCCATCACTGCTTGTTGCCTTCAGTCTTGGCCATGTGCCGCCTTGCCTGGTGTCCAGGCCACAGCCTCCATGGTGGGATGACCCAGCAGGAGACGTTTCCAAAACAAGGCTGTGTGGAAAGTCTGACTGCATGTGGTTTGGGCCACATTTCCCTGGTTGGGGCCCCGCTCGCTCTTTTTCTCCTCAAGCAGGAGAGGCAGCTGCTGTCTCCAGCTTGCCCCATAGACATGGCAGCTGGCCTAACCTCAGTTTCTTCCTGTGTTCATGGAGTTTCCTGTGGCCACGCCAGCCCAGCAGCTCCCAAGGCAGCTGTGGGTCTCTCCTCACCTCAGACTAGTGAGTCCTGTCTGTCAACCTGGCACTTCACTGAGGGGACAAGACCCATCTCATTCCAGGGGTGGCCTTGGTCCCAGCTGCAGGGACAATACAGGGGGATGTTACCTCCTTTGTCCCAGTCTTAGTTGCTCAGGAATTCTGGTAGGATCCAAGGAAACTGTAACTCGGTCCATGCCTTTCCCAGCACATTCCAAAACAGCTCCAGCATAATCCCAGATTGCTGGATCTTGCCCTGCTTGGCTGGGGGATGGCGTAGGATGCTGAAGAGCTGGATGAAGCCCAGTTTGTAGGCACTGAGGTGCCAGAGGGGATTTACCTCAGTCACCCTTGTTCTACACACTGGCTCACTGCATGAGCGTGCACAAAGCTCTCTCGCCTGCCTGCCTGGTGCCAGCAAGGGCTTAACAGTAGCCCACAAACCTGGCTCAGTATTTTGGCTTCAGTGTTGCTTCAAGTCACCTGCCATGGGGCTTTCAGACCTAGAACCTGATTAGGACTGCAGGTGGTGATGCTGAGATTTTTTGCGGCTGACAAAGTCTCTCAGCAGCTTTGCCATCTCTGTGGCTCCTCCAGAGCCCTGGCGCAGTAGGGACAGCCTCCATAGAGCCCCTGCCAGCATGCTATGGGATGGGGAATGTCCAGTTCTCAGCAGCTCAGCAATCTGTTTTTCTCCCAGCCCGGGAAGGACAGCTGCCTCCTGCCAGTGATGGTGGTCCTCCGTGTCATCTTTGTCCCTCTTTTCATGCTGTGCAACGTGAAACCCCGTCACTACCTGCCTGTTGTGTTCTCTCATGACGCCTGGTACATCATCTTCATGATCTTCTTCTCCATCTCCAATGGCTACCTGGCCAGCCTTTGCATGTGCTTCGGGCCAAAGTGAGTCTGAGCTGGGGACAAGGGAAGGGTTGGTTACGCCCCCAGATGCAAGCTCTGGCATGACTCCTGGAGTCTGGCTCTGCCTGGCTCTGGCATCTGGAGAAGAGGCCACAGACACAGAAGGGAATTGTCACTACCTACAGTGTCCCATCTCGGAGGCTTGTGCCTCCATATCCTAGGGATGGGGAAGCTATTTGGGCTCTCCATTTTCCCCAACTGCCACACAGGGGAAGGGGCTGGATGCAGCAGGGGTCTGGAGGGGAGCAAAGCTTGGCACAGCACCATTGCCCAGCATAGGCAGCACAAGGAGCCCCCCAGGGGTCAGGGATGTCCTTGGTGCTGGGACCTTCAGGGCGGCCTGCCTGATGCACTTCATGAGCCCACAGTGTGGAGACATGGAGTTCCTGTGGCTCTGGGAGCCAAGGGGGATTTCTTCTTGCTGTTCCTCTGCTGCAGACAAGACTCTCAGCTCCACTGAACAGCAGAGCACTGGACATTCATCCTGAGGATGGAGCTGACACCTCTTTCTCCCCTAGGAAAGTGCTTGCGCATGAAGCAGAGACAGCTGGAGCTGTCATGGCGTTTTTCCTGTCACTGGGTTTGGCCCTGGGAGCTGCCTTCTCCTTTCTCGTTCGAATTCTCATCTAGCAGAGGCACTCAGAGGGTGCAGAGACACCAAGAGATGGCTCCGCATCCTCCCATCCTCCACTGAGGTCCTGGACACCTCAGCACTGTGGGGAAACAACAGCTCACACCTGTCCTTGCCAATCACACTGCCACAGCAGACATTACACCCAGGGACGGTTCCACTCCTGCAGGGTTGGCCTGGTTCCTGCCGCGCTGGCTGTGTGATGCCTTCAGGCCTACGTGCCTTCTCCTTCCCCGTGCTGTGTGTGTTGTAAGACCCCTGGGATCTCCAAAAGGTCCAGCTGCCTCCCATGCTGTGTAACTTTCCTGGCTCAAGGCCAAAAGCCATTTTCAGCCTCTTTCTCTCTGAGAGAGTCAAAGGCTGGTAACCAGTGTTACTCCTTCTCTTGCCATTGTCTCCAAAGCACCTAGGGGATTCTCTCCTCTCCTTCTAGGGGCCCTGGAAATATCCCATACCCCTCCTCCTGCTGGTAAGACTTGTGAATGGGGAGGAGGGCCCCCACCAGCCTCGACATCCCTGCTCTCTGCTAGACGCACATCCCCTTGCCTAGTGGTATCCCAAGAGTGTAGACATCTGTGTCCCAGCCACAGAAAGAGCCAACACTGTGGCTAGGCTGAGGGAGGAGGAGGTCTCCACACCCCACCTTCTCCCCCTCTCCTTGCCTCTGTTCCCTTTGGTTTTTTTTTGGTGATTTCTGACATTGTTTTTTTTTCTGCCTCCTGGTTGTGTGACAGGAGGTTCCATTGTGGACTACAAGAGGAGAGGCAGCAACTCCCTTTCCAACAAAGCTGCCCTCCCTACCCATGTGTGCTACAAGGGAAGGCCTCACCTCTCCCTTGGCTTTCCTGTCCCTTGTTGTGTAAATGTGTCTATACAGTTGTCATTTTCTATAAAAAGAACAAAATGCTCCTTTGGGTATGTGTTTTTGTCTCTGCTGCCACAGCGGGGAGGGGCTGTGGAGGGCCAAGGGTTGAAGTGGGAAGGCAACGGCACTTCCTTGGCATCCTGTGGGCCCCTGCAACCAACGTCAGAAGTGGAAATGGTGTGTGCACACCCTGCAGAGCTAGGTCCAGCTATGAGGACACAGCCAGTGTGGGAAGGGGATCGTAGAACCATAAAATCAGAATGGTTCAGGTTGCAAGGGGCCTTGAAGATCATCCAATTCCAAACCCCTTGCTGTGGGCTGTGACAATTTCCACTACACCAGGTTACTTGCAGCCCCATCCATGCTTGGCCTTGAAGACTGAAGGGTGAGGCATCCACAGCTTCTCTGGGTAACCTATTCCACTGCCTCACCACTCCCAGAGTAATAAATTTCTTGCTCAGTATCTAAACCTTCCTTCTGTTTGAAACAATTCCCCTTTGTCCTGTAACTACATACTCTTTGTTCCTGTCCATCTTTATTGTAGGTCCCCTTCAGGTACTGGAAGGCCACAATTGGGTCACACCAAAGCCTTCTTCAGGCTGAACAATCCCAATTCTCTCAGACTTCCCTTGTGGGAGAGGTGCTCCACCCCTCTGTTGGTGTTCCTCCTATGGACTATCTCCAACAGGTCCATGTCCTTCCTGTGCTGGGTACCCCAGAGCTGGATGCAGCTCTGCAGGTGAGCTCTCATCAGAGCAGAGGGGCAGAAAACTATCCCTTGCCCTGCTGGCCGTGCTGCTTTGGATGCAACCCAGGACACCACAGTCTGTCCGAGCTGTGAGTGCACATGGCGAACTGATGGCCAGCCTCTCATCCAGCAGCACCCCAGGGACGCTGCCCTCGAGGTACACCAAGGGACCACCAACACCTCTCATAAAGAGCAGATGCAACTTCACATTTTGAGGTGCAGTGACCTGCAGCACAGCACCTGGGAGCTTTCCTTGAGCCTGGGAACAGCCAGAGTGCCACCTCCTGCTCCTGGGGTGAACTACACCAGCCTGCCAGCGGGAATCCCCCTCCCTCCATCCCACATCGTTCACGGCCATCACTCCTTTGCACCACCAGGCACCAAAACCCGTTTGGGAGCTCGGGTCCCCTCATCTCACTTCCAGCTTCCTTTGCTGATCAGGGCTTTTGTACCCACAGCTTCAACACAGAATCACAGAATGGGTCAGGTTGGAAGAGACCACAGTGGATCATCTGGTCCATCATCTCTGCTTAAGCAGGAGCATCATAGAACACATGTCACAGGATTGGGTCCAGACAGTTCTTAAGTACTTCCAGTGATGGCATCTCCACAATCTCTGTGGGCAATCTGTTCCAGTCCTAGGTCACCTACACAGTAAAGAAGTTCCTCCTCATATTCAGGTGGAATTTCCTGTGCTTCACTTTCTGGCCTTTGCCTCTCATCCTATTGCTTGGAAGCACTGAACAGAGCCTGTCTCTGTTCTCTACACCCTCCCTTCACTTATTGATGTTGATGAGCTCCCCCATCAGTCATCTCGAGGCTGAATAGGCCCAGCTCCATCCTTTCCTTTTAAGAGAGATGCTCCTGTCCCTTAATCATCTCTGTTACCCTCCACTGGACCAACTCTGGGGGCTCCATGTCTCTCTTGTACTGAGGAGCCCAGAAGTGGACACAATACTGCAGATACTGGAATGGTAAAGCTTAAGATTGATACATATTCATTATCTCCCTTGGACACTGAAAAGGGAACGTCTCCAAACACCGTTTGGCAAGACGACGCGGACCTGCCACACACTCCGGCCCTGACACCCTCCGTGTCTGTCCCCGCCCCCTCACCCGCTGTGCCGCGGCCACTCGCAGCCTCAGGCCGGCACCGCTACGCGGCTCCCGGCCTCGGGGGGAGCTGCAGGATGAAGCCGGGGCAGTGCAGGTTCGCCGTTCCCATCCTCAGCCATGGAGCCGAAGCGGCGCCGCCGTAAGCTCTGTGGAATACTCTGGAAGTGCCTTTCCACCCATCCATAGCACTATTCCTCCGCGATGGGACGCGGAAAAGAGTTCCTCGCCGGGGCTCCCCGCCGCCCCTCGCCGTGGCGTCGGAGGTCCCGGTACCGCGGCCCTTCGAGGGTCGCGGCGAAGGGCGGCGGGGAGTCGCGGCTGGCGACCGCGCAGCAGCAGCATGAAGCCGAGCAGTAATTGCACGCCCGCTCCCGCCATGGCGGCCGCTAAAGGGCGGCGCCGATGCCTCCCATACACCACACATCTGCGGCTGGCTGACCAAGACCCCTTTAAGGCGGAAGGATACGATATTCCGTAAGGCTTTCTACCCGCTCCGTGCCTATAAAAGGCGGCCGGTGCGCGGTGTAGTTCTTTCGTCGGTCCCTCACGCCCGAGACGGTAGGGGCCAGACGGGGGAACGGGGCTAGGCCGGATGCCTTCATCACCCCCTCCCTGCTTCTCATGCCCTGAAAATGCGCTCAAAATAGGCCTGTGTTTGCCTTGTAGATGCCCGAGAAAGTGCAGCACGAGGAGGAAGATGCGGAGACCTTCGCCTTCCAGGCGGAGATCGCCCAGCTCATGTCGCTCATTATCAATACCTTCTATTCCAATAAGGAGATCTTCCTGCGGGAGCTCATCTCCAACGCCTCCGACGTGAGCCCGGGCGGGAGTGGGCTCCTTCCTCTGCCCGGGGCTCGGGGTCGGGCTGGTGTCCTTCCGGGGGTGTTCGGGGAGCGGCCCTCTCCTGGCTCCGCGGGAAGGCAAGGCTTGTGCAGGGGAGGGACGGAGGAGGCTGCCGAGCAGGGAGGCCGTGTCGAGCATCCCTCTCTCCCCTAGGCCCTGGATAAGATCCGCTATGAGAGCCTGACTGACCCCTCGAAGCTGGAGAGTGGGAAGGACCTGAAAATTGACATCATCCCCAACCCCCGGGACCGCACACTGACCCTGGTGGACACTGGCATTGGGATGACAAAAGCAGACCTCATCAACAACCTGGGTACCATTGCTAAATCTGGAACCAAAGCCTTCATGGAAGCCCTGCAGGTGGGTTTCCTTTGGCTGCATGGGTTCCCTGGGGCTGGGTCACAGGCTAGCACTGAATGTACAAATAATAATAATAAAGAGGCCCTGCTGCCTTGTTTGCCGTGGGAACTGTTGGCATACCCAAGTGTGCTTCCTCCACCTTTCCAACACCAGGGAGGAGCCGAGGGTAGAGCTGGTTGCTTGTTGGCACTTGCATATTTTTTTCTGTGTGCTTGACCCAGTTCTTTGCTGCTGTGAATCAGTCACAGGTATTTTCTATCTCCACACTGGTCTTAGCAGTTGCTCTCTGCTTTCACAGGCTGGCGCGGACATCTCCATGATCGGGCAGTTCGGTGTGGGTTTCTATTCTGCCTATCTGGTGGCTGAGAAGGTGGTTGTCATTACCAAGCACAATGATGATGAGCAGTATGCTTGGGAGTCATCAGCTGGGGGCTCATTCACTGTCCGAACTGACCATGGTGTGTATTGTACAGAAAACCAAGCATGTTTTTCTGCCAGAAGCACCCTTTTTGCTGGTGCTTCCTAAAGCTGTGCTGCACTGTCAGCCACCCTGGTTAATGCTGGGTGTCACATAATGTTTAGGCTCGAGGAGCTGGTCACGCTTACTCTCTGCCCTGAAACATTAATGTTTCTCTCTCCACGCTGCAGGTGAGCCCATTGGACGTGGCACCAAAGTGATCCTGCACTTGAAGGAGGACCAGACTGAGTACTTGGAGGAGCGTCGTGTGAAAGAGGTGGTGAAGAAGCACTCCCAGTTCATTGGCTACCCCATCACGCTCTATGTACGTAAGGAAAGGACTGTGGGGACCACCTGGAAAGCTGCAGGCAAGAGTGGGTGGTGTTAGAAACAGGAGCACAGAAAAGGCTCAGTGTATGGTCCCTTCTATAGTTCCTGGTTGCTGGGTACTAGCAGTGGTGCTCTCAGCTTCTGTGGCCAAAGGTGGTTTGAGGCTGGCAGCTTACTGGAGGTGAAGAAGGTGGGTATCCAGCCACACTAAAGGCTTCTGCAGCTGAAGAAGCCATGGAAAAAGGAGGGTTTCCTGCTACTTGTCTCTTCCCAGACACAACTTTTGGTTGCATGATGAGGGGCTTTTGAGGACTGGTTCCAAGAGCTTTGGTTCCAGATGATGTATTTGTTTGGCCTTGGAGGACACCATTTTTCTCATCTGGAGGAAAAGGATTCTTGGGGACTTGGGGCTAAACCTGACTATAGCTTGTTTTTTTTCTCTGCAGCTGGAGAAAGAACGTGAGAAAGAGATCAGTGATGATGAAGCAGAGGAGGAGAAAGATGAGAAGGAGGAAGAGTCAGTGTCCAAAGATGAAGAGAAACCCAAAATTGAGGATGTGGGCTCTGATGAGGAGGAGGAGGGAGACAAAGGAAAGAAGAAAAAGACCAAGAAAATCAAGGAGAAATACATTGACCAGGAGGAGCTGAACAAGACCAAACCAATTTGGACCCGCAACCCTGACGACATCACCCAGGAGGAGTATGGAGAGTTCTACAAGAGCCTCACCAATGACTGGGAGGACCACTTGGCTGTCAAGGTGGGTACTGGGCTACCCTGCCTTCCAGGGAGAGGCAGAGGGCCCCTTTCCAGCCCTTATCCAGAATCACCACATGGTTGTGCTTCTGTGGGACTCTCAGGCTAGTTGCTGATATTGCAGCCTGCACTGTGACTCCCCATGCAGGTGGCAGGATTGGCACTGCCAATCCATAAGCAAGGCAGGAGGATGTGGGGTCTCAGAGAAGCATTGACTTCTCTGTCCAAGCCGCTGTATGCCAGAGAACCTTGGCACACAGGGGATAGTGGGCCTGAGCAGGAGCACATAGAGACTGCTTGGATGCTGGAGATGATGCTGTGCCTCCTTTCCAGCCCCAGTGCTGAGGAGTGGCAGTTCAGCCTCCCTACTGTGGGAGCTGGGGTATGGAGAAGTGAAGCACCCCAGCAACTGTTTCTTTTCCCTGGTTCCACAGCACTTCTCTGTGGAAGGGCAGCTGGAGTTCAGGGCCCTGCTTTTCATCCCACGCCGTGCCCCTTTTGACCTCTTTGAGAACAAGAAGAAGAAGAACAACATTAAGCTGTATGTGAGGCGGGTCTTCATCATGGACAGCTGCGACGAGCTCATCCCTGAATACCTAAGTAAGGGCACCCTGCCTCAGACTCTGAGTGCAGAGCTGGTATCCCCACAGCCTGTGGTGCCACTTCCAGTACAAAGGGACTGGATGAGGTGCCAGCTGGGGTGGGTGCAGAGCAGTCAGTGTTTGAGCTCTTTTCTTTCTGTGTTGGAGCTCAAAATCCTTAACCTGGCACCTGTTTTCATTCCCCCTATGTAGACTTCATCCGGGGTGTTGTGGACTCCGAGGACCTTCCTCTGAACATTTCTCGTGAGATGCTCCAGCAGAGCAAGATCCTCAAAGTGATCCGTAAAAACATTGTGAAGAAATGCTTGGAGCTTTTTTCTGAGCTGGCAGAAGACAAAGAGAACTACAAGAAATTTTATGAGGCTTTTTCCAAGAATCTGAAGGTGAGTTGGGCACCCTACACCTGGAGGAGGGAAGGGCCCATGACCCGTCTGCCTGAGGAAGCAATCTTGTTCCTATGCTGTGTCTCCTCTGCACGGATGTTTGGATAAAGGGAGTGGGTCTTGAGAATGCCTCAGAGTGCCTTTGTAGGCACCTGTCCCTGCTGGCTGCCCTAGGCCAAATACTCAAATAATCAGGAGCTGGGCAGATGGCTATGCCTCAGGGGTGGCCACGTGCATCCAAGTCCTATCCTGGAGACTTCATGCATCTCCTCTGCCCCCAGCTGGGCATCCATGAGGACTCCACCAACCGCAAGCGCCTTTCGGAGCTGCTGCGGTACCACACGTCCCAGTCAGGCGACGAGGTGACTTCGCTTTCTGAGTACGTGTCCCGCATGAAGGAGAACCAGAAGAGTATCTACTACATCACAGGTGAGCCAGGGCTCCTCTGAGCCCAGCAAGGCACAGGCAGGTAACCTGCATACGAATCCTAATTTAAAACACTCCTGCTGCTTTCAGCAGGTCATCCCTGCTGAACTACAGCTCATTCCTGGGGGCTGGGGAACTGCCACCAGGCCTAGAAGCCTGGCTGCTGCCAGTTTTATGTTAGGGGTCCCAAGTGAGTGGTGGTGTTTGTCCTGCTGTAACCAGCTCTTACCTCTTGGTGTTTCATTTCTACCCTCCACAAACACAGGGGAGAGTAAGGAGCAGGTTGCTAACTCAGCCTTTGTGGAGCGCGTGCGGAAGCGTGGCTTTGAGGTGGTATACATGACAGAGCCCATCGATGAGTATTGCGTGCAGCAGCTCAAGGAGTTTGATGGCAAGACCCTGGTATCAGTCACCAAAGAGGGGCTGGAGCTGCCTGAGGATGAGGAAGAGAAAAAAAAGATGGAGGAGAGCAAGGCCAAGTTTGAGAACCTCTGCAAACTTATGAAGGAAATCCTGGACAAGAAGGTGGAGAAGGTGAGATGGGCAGGGAGCTCAGCCCTGGGCTGGAGGGAGGAGGGCTGGGTCCTCCATGCTGCAGGTGAGGGCCCCCGCTCAATGCATGCCTCTCATCTCCTGCAGAGGAGCCGCTAAAGGAGACTGGAGGTCCCAGCATGCACCATCTTGCTCTTAGCAGCCAGGCTGCAGGTGAGGGGCACTGACCCAAATACGTGCATTAATGGGAGAGGGTAAGTGTGGGAAACATGCAGTGGGTGCTCTAAGTGTTGGCTGAGCTGTCCAAATTAGTCTGTGCAGCAGTCTTGGAGCTGCTTGGAGCATCTCTGCTTGCTTTGGGATGTCCCCAGGTGAACCAGGGGCAAAGACTTGGACTGTAGTGTGCTGTGGCTGGGCCCAGTCCAGGGCTTATGGGGGCCTTGCTCAGCTAACCCTTGGCTTTGTTGGCAGGTCACCGTCTCAAACCGGTTGGTGTCATCTCCCTGCTGCATCGTCACCAGCACCTACGGCTGGACAGCCAACATGGAGCGCATCATGAAGGCTCAGGCACTGCGGGACAACTCTACCATGGGCTATATGATGGCCAAGAAGCACCTGGAGATCAACCCTGACCACCCAATTGTGGAAACCCTTCGCCAGAAGGCTGATGCTGACAAGAATGACAAAGCTGTTAAAGATCTGGTGGTGCTACTCTTTGAGACTGCTCTGCTGTCCTCTGGTTTCTCCCTGGAAGATCCCCAGACCCACTCCAACCGCATCTACAGGATGATCAAACTCGGGCTTGGTGAGTATCCGTGCAATTTCTCGAGCCTGCAGCAGGCCTGCAAGGAGGTTAACTGGTCAGGCTGGCATCTTGGGGCAGGGGGAGGCCAGTAAGGGAGCTATGCTGCTGTGATGTGCTGAAGTGGCTCTGTACATAAGGCAGGAGAAAGTAAACCTGGAACAAGGTATTTCAAGAGGGCTCGGGACTCTGGGTGGACTGCTCTGTCCTCCACAACACCAGGCGCCACCACCAGGTTGTTCAGATGATAAGCTGAGGCTTTTTATTCCTTCAGAGTAGATGTGAAAACTCTGTCATGGGTGATGTGCCCCATCTGGTGAAACAGCTTGTGCTTGCACACAGCCTTTTCCTCCAAATTCACTATTTAGCTAAAAATTTAAGTCAGAAGGTGCTGTGGCTTGGCACAACTAAGTAACTCTGTGCTGCCTACTCTGAGTAAGAGTAGGGTCTTCTGTTAGTCAAGTTGCAGGTAAAGTGACTGTATGGTAGTACAATTTTCTGTTCAGAATATACTGAAACAGCAGCCTGCAGTGTTGGAAACTGATGACCTCTAAAGTCTTGCAACTGCTTCAGTTATGACTTGACTAGATTTACTGCATTTTTCTCTAGAGAAATGTTCATGGCTTAAACCACATTCTCCTGGCTTAAACTCCAGGTTTTGTGGTACTGAGTGACAAGTTAATCTCTACTGGCTAAGGAGTGCACTCTAATGGCGTGGGTAGTATCCATATACTAATGTAGATGTTGCTGGGAGGATGCTACTGTTCCAGGATTAATGCTGGAGTTGACAATAACTTGTAACAATCTTGACTTGCATTTATTAGTTTAAGTCTGGAGGAAAGGAGACTGAGGGGTGACCTCATTGCAGTTTACAGCTTCCTTGCCAGGGGAAGCAGAAGGGCGTGCATTGATACCTTCTCTCTGGTGACCAGTGACAGGACCTGAGGGAACGTCATGAAACTTTGTCAGGAGAGGTTTAGGCTGGATATTAATAAAAGGTTTCTTACCCAGAGAGTGGTTGGCCAAGGAACAGACTCCCCTGGGAAGTGGTCACAGCACCAAGCCTGACAGAGTTCAAGAAGTGTTTGAACCCTTTGAGGCACACAATGTGATTCTTGGGGCTGTCCTGTGTAAAGCCAGGAGCTGGACTTCAATGATGCCTGTAGGTTCCTTCCAAATCAGAATATGCTATGTGTGATTCTGTGAACTACTGCATGCTAATAGCCCCATTCCTCAGGCTGGGGGCAGGAGCCAAGGTTTACTCTGGGAAAGGCTGTACATCTGGGATGAGGTGTCATTTGGAGGCCTTGTCTCTTCCTCTTCTCCCCTCTCCCAGGCATTGATGAAGATGAGATGACTGCAGAGGAGCCCAGTGCAGCTGTCCCCGAGGAAATCCCCCCTCTGGAGGGAGATGAAGATACATCCCGTATGGAGGAGGTGGACTAAAAGAGGAAGGTTCTTCGTTCACCTGCCAGACCTCTGCTTACAAGATGGTCTGCTCCCACCAGCTGCTACTTACTTCTTGGTGGTGTCTGTTCTTTTGGCTCTGTTTGGTTGGGGTTGTTTTTGGCAGGGTGCAGGAGGGCATGATTCCGTTTGTTAGTAGTGATTCAGGTAGTCTGAGGCCTGTCTGTTATGTATCTTTCTGCTTGTGTAGGAACAGCTGATGGGGAGTGGAGGTGTGAGGAGGCATCAGGTTTCCCCTCTCTGCCCCTCATGGAGTGTCCCATGTTACCAGTAGACATCAGACACTGTCCTTGTTCCGATGGGGTGGGAGAGCCCTTCTTCCACACTGCTGCCTCCCTGAAGCCCCAGGATAGCATAATGTATTTTGACTGGGTTTTGTTTGATTATTTTTCTGGTTTTTTTGTTCTACTGGAATTAAAGAATTGATGATTTACATGGTGGGGTCCCTTGTGTTTCATGCCTAACTCTACTGAGGAAAATGTCTCAAACCTGTGCATGAGGGCACTGGACTCTCCTGTGCTGGTCTCCTCTGTGCCCTGACTGAACCCTGCTTTATGTGATCTTTATCTCTTCCTGCCCTGGCAAGATGAAATGGGTGGAAGTAACACAGTACCTGCTGTGCAGGTGGGGTCATCTCCAGTGAGCAGTAGTTCTCCACCTGGAGTGTTGCGTGATCCCCAGCCTGGGAGCAAATTTCCAATCTGGCTGGTTTCATCTGAGCACATCTGGGGCAGGACCCATCTTCCTGTTCCACTGCAATGTGGAGCAGGGTGTGGAGTGACAGCTCAGGACTGCAGTCAAGCTGCTTCTCTTCAGATGTTGGGCCAAAGACTCAACTCCTTTCCTTCCACTTCCAGCCTGCCCTTTCTGGCCTTCTGCAGCCATTGGGTGTTGGGCAGTATCTGGCATTTTTCCATCTGCGTCCTAGATGACAAGCTTGGGGACATCACCTCTGATTGAGTTGCCCCTTGCACTGAACTCATGCTCTGTGAGGTTTGTCACCCCTGGCCACAATGGCCCTTGTCAGAGAAAAGTGACACCAGCATTAAGTTCTCTTGCTGCCCACATGCCAGCTGCCACAGGCACAAAATAGAATGGGCTTTAGCCAGTATCCATCTTCAGCGGGGAGGCAGAGCTGGAATCCCTTGATGCACTCCAAACACTGATTGTGCTGGCAGCTGTGTGGGTGCAGCCTGCTAGGGCAGTGGTGGAGCTGAGCTAGCAAATTATTTAAAAGTAGGATTGCTCTCTGGATAGGAAGGTGTTGCCAAATACTGAATCAATAAAAATTAACTTTTTAAGTTAATGTCCTGGGTTTTCTTTTCCACTAATGTTTTGTTTAAATCTACATTTAAATTAGAAAGATTATCCCACTGTATCCAATTCCTGGCCTGGCAATGTGCGTTTTTGTTGTTTTCCTTGTTTTTAATCAAAGGAAATCACATTCCATTTTCAGTCTGTCAGACAGTGGGTGCAGACATGTGGGTGAATTTGTAGGGCAGGGTGAAAAGCTGTGAGGTTGCACAGGCACCTCCAAAAGCTCAGTGCTAGAAAAGGAGCACTGGTAAAACTGCTGGAAAGCCAAGTGCTCTGAAGCCTGGGCTCTGCTCAGCACCAGATGTGGTATCCCTCCAGGCTCACCTAAGTCACCACTGTCCCTAGTCTCCTGTTTCTCTTTAACCCTCACTTGAGTGTCCCCTTTCCCTAGCTTTGTTAGGCCCCAGTCCTGTCTCTGACCCCAGACTCACGGTTTTTCACCAGGCTTCCCACACATGCCAGGAGGATGGACCATCCACACCTCAAGCCTCCCTGGCTCTGGCTGCTGCAGTACTCCCCACAAGAGCCACAGCACCGGTGGACTTGGCTGGGGCATGCTCAGCAGGCTGCTGTATCACCTCTGGGTACCTACACCCACTGGGAATTCCTTAAATTGCACTGTGCAGGGAACCTAGGAGCCAAACTAGGCTCAGGCTAATGGTTTCTTCAGCTGCCCAAGCAGCATTCCAAACCTGGCTGTGCTCCCTAGCTGTGTGTGCAAGGATCTCCTGTCAGGCCTTGCAGCTTCGAGTGCAACCCTGGTTAATACCAGCCTTGGCAAAGACAGAGAGGCACTGTATTTGGAAACACAACTTTGCTGTTGCAGAGAGACTAGGGACACAGGAAGAGCTGGAAACCTCTTTCCTCGTTCCAGGTACATGGAAACAAAACCCCAACCAACCAAAAAACCCCACATTTACGCCCATGGCACTATATGCAGTATATTTTTAATTTAATAAAATAAAAAGAGAAAAAAGTTGCCTTGCAAAAGTACCAAAACCTGCTGGTTTGTCAGTCAGGTTGTGTTGATGAGAAAAGGATTATCCAATACAATCCAGGCTTCTGGGGAAGAACAGCTTTCACTGCTCCGTCCCCTGCTGTCTGTGGAGCAGGAGCAAGGCCCCGCAAGCGGGCTCTGCCCCATGTCCCAGCCCTCCAGGCACAGACTCTGGCCAGCCCCTGGGAAAACCAGGGCCAGTGCCTGCAGGTGGCAGGAAAACGAGGGGTTGTTTGTGCTTGTCTGAATGGCAACTGCAAAGCCCAGAAACCATGGCACTGAGGGACCCCAGGGTGGTGCTGGAGCTTCTGGGCAGCGCAGCCTTTGGCCTGTAACAGCAGCAGATGTAACCAAAAAGCAACATTAAAGGACTTGGCAAGCCTTGGGAACTGTCCAGCTCAGGTACTGCATAAAAATCAGCCTGGGCTGAGGGGAGCAAAGAGAATTGTCCTGGAGCAGGGGCAAAGAATTGTTAAAACCAAACTGCGAGGTACTGGCTTTCACTGCAGTGCCCTCCCAGAGCAGATCCCAGGCCTGGGGTAGGACAGGCTGAGAGTCCTCCCCCTGGCTCTGCCTGTATTACCCAGAGCCCCTCCTGGAATGGAGGAAGAGCACTCCCCACCCTTTGATGGGCTTAGCTGGGGATGCCTCACTCAGAGGTGTTTCAAAAAGAAACCTAGTGTTTTGCTTGCCCTTTCCTCCTGCCAAGCTCTGTGGTACTAACAGAAATGGAGGAGCATTAGCCAGAGGCAAGACAGTGCCAGGGAAGAGTTCCCTTGTTCTTCAGTGACTTTGGGGAGAAGCCACAAGACAGAGGTGGGGCAGGAATACCAGCAGCCCCATGCTGGTGTGCCCCGAGGCCTGTGCCTTGGCTGTAAGTCTTTAACCTATTAAGGCAAATGGAAAGGTTTGGAGCTGCATCAGCCCAGAGCGTTTCCTGGGCTCGTTCCAGCCCCTTTCCCAGAAAAAGCAGGTGGAAAACTGAGTCACTGGTCCTGCCTATCCATACCCCACTCTTCTCCTCTGCGGGTTCTGAGAAATCAAGCAAACACCCTCGAGTGGAGACAGGACAGTGGGCATGGCTTAAATGCCATGGCCTCAGCTTCCTTAGACCTTTTGTACAGGGGTCTCCCCCGGCGGGAGCTTCTTAGTGCGCTTCTTCATGCGGCTGCGGGCGTAGACACGGAGGAAGAGGGCCATGAAGACAACAGCTATGCCCAGCCCACCCACAACAGTGACAGTGTGCCCGTAGATGAGGCAGGAGAGGAGGATGGCAAAGGCCTGTCGGAGTGTCATGATGATGGTGAAGACAGCTGCCCCGAACTGGTTGATGGTGTAGAAGATGAAGAGCTGGCCGCAGGCGGAGCACACAGAGAGCAGCACGGCGTGGGCGGTGAACTCCGAGTGGCGGGCCATGAAGCGCAGCGACTCCAGCAAGGCACCCTGCTCCAAGAGTGAGCCCACGGTGAAAAGGCAGGAGAAGACGTTGACGCCAAACATCATCTGCACGGGAGACATCTTGTAGGTGAAGAGAGCATCCTGCCAGTTGGAGGTGAAGCTGTCGAAGATGATGTAGCCAGCCAGGAGCACTATGCCAGAGAAAGTGGTGACAGTGGACACTGTCCGGTTAGGAGCGCTGGAGAGCAGGAACATGCTGACTCCCACGGAAATGAGGGCAGCAGTCAGGTACTCCCAGTACTCGTAACTCTTGCGCGACACCAGTTTGCCCATCATCATCACTGGGATCACTTTGGAGGCCTTGGCCAGCACTTGGGTGGGGAAGCTGATGTATTTGAGTGCCTCGTACTGACACCAGCTGCTGAGGATGTTGGAGAGGGAGGCAAAGGAGTATTTGTACATAGGAGCCCCATGGCGTGGCTGCTTGGTCAGGGCACAGTACAGACCAGCCACTGTGAAGGCCAGGATGCGGTTCATGAACACGAGGAACTGGGAGTCCTTGAACTTCTCACCAGGGTCTGTTTCAGTGGCACCATACGTTCTCGTCATCACACGCTCCTGGAGGACACCCCAAGTGAGGTAGGAAGCCTGCAAAGCAGCAGCAGCACAGGGAGACTCAGGACCCACAACAGCAGTTGCCAGCAACAACAGGAAGAACAGACCCTAGGGAATCCTCGCTTTCCCCAGTGTCGCCTCAATCCTCTGCATGGCAATGCTTCCCTGAGACACTGGGAGACAGGACACCCCCCACTCCACCCCTCTGAGGGAACCCGCTGTCCCATGTAGTTACAACCAGGAACGTCCTGTTCCAAACCACACCTGCTCAGTGTACAGGGGAGAAAAGCCCACAATGCAAACATCCTGGTGAGCGCGAGCAGTTACGCTTTGAGCTACTTTAAGCCTGGGGAACCAGACCGACCGAATCAGGGAACATTACTGATACACAGCTGTGGTGTCGGTGCCAGCTCCCTGCGGCAGGTCCTGGCAGTATTCCCAGTGGCCTCTGCATTGGTTTTCACTCCCAGCTCCCCAGGCCTGGTTTTTACATCCAAATCAATTCTAGTTTCAAAACCACAGCCAAAATTGTCCACGAGGAATGATCATTGTCCTGGTTGTCATCTCCACTACTTTTGGTGCAACAACACTAAGCCCCTCACAGTAACACATACTTCCTCTTATCACACATCTCCCAAGAAACTAAGACACAGAGAGATGGAAGAATTCGGTGGCCCACAGCAAGTCTGAATGGGCTGGGGAAGTAGGCCAGAGAGAGAGTCGCTTCCTGCCTGCAGGACACCTGGGTTTTTCCATCTCAGTGCCCACATTGCTACTTTTTGTCCTTGTAAACCAAAAAAGTTGCCCTTCCTAACAATGCTCAGGCTGTAGCTGAGACTTGGGGAATCTAAAATTTTACATTCCTGTTAATCTGTAGCTGAATTAAATATTTTCTCTCCAGTACTCAAATTCAATCCATCAAGGCAGAATGCATCAGCCCCAGACAGTGACCCACGGGAGAGCCTGGGAGAAAAGAGGACTCTCTGCTGATCTGACATCAGGGCTGGAACAAAAGCAGCCTTAACAGTCTGCTGAATCACAGAATTTTCAGAGGCTCTAGAGGACTATGATCATACAGACAGGATGCTCCAACCCAAATGACAAAAGTTAAATGGACCTCCACAGCCCTTAGAGATGGACTATTCTGTCCCAGCCTCCAACTCTGCTTTGATCAAGGACAGCACTGCATCCTTGGTCTTCAAAGAACTGACATCTCTAATCCACTGGCCACTTCCTCCCTCCAGAATGGGACAGCCACACAGGCACAGGACCCCTACCTGTAGACCAGCAGCACAGAAGAGCAGCTTGAAGACTTGTCGGGCTGTGGAGGACTCTGTGGGCTCTGCTCGGGGTGGCAGGGAGCCATCGTCCTGATGTACAGACTTCACCTCAGAGCCAAACACGCATGATTTGATGACAGGGAAGCAAATGCCTCGGCCTAAACAGGGTAAGAGAAGATGGAGATGCAATTAACCAAAGTCTGGGCACCACATGCTGTGCCAGCTTGAGAGGGGAAGCCTCCCTCTTCACTAGACTCCAGATCTTCTGGGAATGGGGGCCTCAAAGAAATTTGCTTCAGGATAACAGCTGGACAGCACTGAGACACAGCTCTGTGAGTGGCTCAAGCCTGCCTATGTAGCTTGGGGAAACAACCTGAGAGGGGTAGACAGAGGCAGGGCAGAGAGCTCCAAGGGATGCAGGATGTGGACAGGAAGCTCCTGTTCCTACCTGTCTCCAAGTAGTTCCTTCTCTTGAAGTACTGGATGAGGAGGAAGCCTGGTACCACAATACTTGCATAGCCAGCAGCATTAACAAAGAAACGAAAGAGCCAGAAGTCCCCCCATGAATCCTGCAGGGCAGGGGCGATCTCTTCACCTATGGCCATCGTAGGGAGGGAAGCCAGCACGAGGGGAAGGCAGAATCTGTGGAGACAGAAAGAGGTAGGTGGTGAGCTACTGGTACATGGACAGCTCCACTCCACGTGCCTGTAACACCCACCATCCAGCCTGATCCTCGTCACCTGTAATGGCCACCCAGACCCCACTGCAGCAACAACAGCGATGCTGGCAGCACACAGAGTAGGAAGAGACCTCTGGAGCTGGAAAGCACAGGCCAGACATCTATGTTTGCTTCTGCTTCTGCTAAAGGAACATGTGAACTTAGAACCTTGGATTCCCAGGATTAGAGAGAACATTTCTGGTTTTGACTACACTCTTACTCCAAATATAAGGAGCACCTCACATCTCACCATTATAAGTTAAACTTTAGCATAGCTTTTGGGTGGAAAAGGAAAAGGTCACTGAATGGAAAAATTGACTTCTACCTAGAAGCTCATGTTTCAAGCCTGTGGCAATGAGCAACCTTCCTCTGGAAGCAAACAGTTCAGAGTTTTCCCCTCCAGCTAGACCAGGTGAGTGGAGGAGAGGCAGGGTTTGGGGCTGCCAGCCTCCCCCACCTACCTGTGCAGCCCTGGAAGTGTGCCAAGGCATTCCTCACAGCTCAGAGGAAATTACCAGGGTTCACCCGCTTGGCAAAACACAGCCAGAAAGCAAGGCTGGAAAGGAACTTTCCTACCAGCTGGTTGGGATTTTACCAGGACTATGCAATGAGGTACAGCTGTAGGAAGTGATCTAGCCAGCTTTAAAACAGCTTTAGTAGTCCTTGAAGGAGTTCTTCACTGTCCTCTCTCACAGAGGCAAACCTGCAATATTCAGGGGCACCAACAGAATGAGCAATCAGGCAAGAACTTCTTACACCCAAGGCCACCTGCATGCCCCTCTCACAAAGCGAGCTGCAGCTTCCTGCATCAGGATAGAAGGTTTCCCTGGTCCATGCTACATCCCTGCCCCAGTTTCCTCAGTGCAAAAAACCTCCCAGTTGCCTTGGGGGCCAGGTGAGAGTGCTGTGGGCTGGCTACATAAACACAGACCAGAAAAGCTCCTGTGGCTTAAAGGGACAGAGATGTCAATTCCTTCCCCCCAGAAACAAGCGAGTCAGAGGAATTTAGGCCCTATTTAGGGGTGTACCTGGCCCAAATATTGTTTTGCTGTGACCTCTAATAGCCCCCACACGAAACTCAGAGATTTACAAACTCAAGGGCTTTAAAGGCAAGAAAGTCCCCTGCCATTTCATGAGCGAGCACTCCCACCAACCTCTTGTCCCCTTGGGAAAAACCTCAGGGATATTTTTCATCCTCAGCTACTGTGGCCAGGCCCTTGGAGTTCATAACCTGACCAAAGCTGAGGCTGTGTTTCACCAAGAAATCTCCCTTCTGTGACTTAAAGGACATAGAAATTCCCAGCCCAGAGAGAGGTGCAAATGGCTAGGGGTGGATTTCTTTGCCTGCTTCCTACTTCTTTGTCTCTCCCCTCCCCTAGAAAAGACAGTCTGACACCTCCACTCAATCTCTCCTGCTGCAGGGGCACCATCGCAGGCTGTACAGGTGCTATGGGGTGCAAAAACAGGGCTCGGTGCTCGCACCTGAGGCTGAAGCTGACCATGTGCTCCTGGGTTTGTCCGCATTAATTAACCCTGGCTGATGGTGGGGTGCAGAAACGCCCTTCCCTTTTGCAGAAGTCAGATAAAAATGACAGGGTCTGTTGCCACATTTTGCAACTTGACAGGGCCTGCAAGCTCCGTTCAGCACGATTGCGCCTGCTGTTCCCCGCCAGCTCCCGCAGCGCTGCCATGGGAGGAGAATCAGCCCCGCTCTCCCACAGCGACCGTGAAGAGGAGGCTATGGAGGGACAATGGCTCTCTATGCCTGCGCTAGCAATTCCCAGGCCCCGAGAGCTGACTCAGTGCAGCAGGCCCTGCCCTCTGTGCCGAGGCTGGGAAGGAACAGGGACGCCAGTGTTACAGGTAGAAAGCGGGGGGGCTGAGCAGGCATGAAAGGAGCCTTAGTGTGCGGAGCAGCCCCGGAGCCGAGACAACAGAGCCGGCCGCTGCTCCCCTGGGCGCTGCAAGGGCAGCTCTCGAACGCGTCGCTTCAGAGCCCGGCTGGCACTCAGCCCTCTGCCTGGGATGCACAGTTTGGGTCCCAGGTCTGAAAAAGATCCTTGCCTACAGCCCCTGATACTCTTGAGCGCGCCTCCAGCGCCTGGAAGGGCTGAGGTCAAATGCAAGCTTGGAGCTGACAAGTCCATACTAACATCTCGGGCTCTCGTGTCTGCTCCCTGTCCCTGTCCCCGTCTGCAGCCCGGTCGCAGGGGGTGCCTGCCACTGTCCCCCCAGGGCCGCCCGCCGCCTCTGCCCAGCGGCGACGAGCAGAGGCACCGCGCTGCCGCTCCCCGCCGACCGTGGGGCACCCAGCCCTCC
>VZTB01007636.1:692020-716222 GCA_013397245.1 Thryothorus ludovicianus
CCGCTCCCGGCGGCGGCGGCGGCACCCCCCGCACGGCGGGCGCGCTGCGCGCCCCACAGCGCCCCTGCCGCTCCGGAGGGACCGCGGCGGGCCGGGGCGGCGATCACAGCATCACCGAATCTGTCCGGCTGGAAGAGACCTGAGCTCATCGGGCCCAGCCTGTCACCGACCACCATCTCAGCTAGACCATAGCACTGAGTGCCACAACTAATCTTTCCTTAAACACCTCCAGGGAAGGTGACTCCACCACCTTCCTTAGCCTGTCTATTCCAATGTCTAATCAATCTTTATGCAGAGAAAGTCCTCGTACCATGAAACCTAAATCTCCTCTGGCACAGGTTATGTCCTCTTGCCATGTTCCTGGTTGCCTGGGAAAAGAGGCTGATCCCCACCTGCCTACATTGCCTTTCAGGGAGGTGTAGCGAGTGACAAGGTCTCCCCTGAGCCTCCTTTTCTCCAGTCTAAACACCCCCAGCTCCCTCCACAGCTCATTTGCTCCAAACCCTTCACCAGCTCTATTGCCCTTCTCTAGAAATGCTCCAGCCCAGTCTTGAAGTGAGGAGCCCAGAACTGGACACAGGACACAATAGGAGGCCTCACAAGTGCAGAGGGACAATGACTTTCCTTGTCCTGATGGACTAGGTCACACTATTCTTGATTCAAACTAAAAGCCCTCATAGCTGACCCCTGGCATCTTCTCATCCCTGTCCCCCGTCTCAGGGTAGTCTCCTCCAAGCTCCCAGCCCTGCACTGGGCACAGCTGGTCCCTAGGGCAGGTTATGCCCAGGGGGCTGCATGGCACCTACTCCAGCCCCAGTCCTGAATCCTACATCCCAGCCTCAGGCATGGCTGCAGGANCTCCTTTTCTCCAGTCTAAACACCCCCAGCTCCCTCCACAGCTCATTTGCTCCAAACCCTTCACCAGCTCTATTGCCCTTCTCTAGAAATGCTCCAGCCCAGTCTTGAAGTGAGGAGCCCAGAACTGGACACAGGACACAATAGGAGGCCTCACAAGTGCAGAGGGACAATTACTTTCCTTGTCCTGATGGACTAGGTCACACTATTCTTGATTCAAACTAAAAGCCCTCATAGCTGACCCCTGGCATCTTCTCATCCCTGTCCCCCGTCTCAGGGTAGTCTCCTCCAAGCTCCCAGCCCTGCACTGGGCACAGCTGGTCCCTAGGGCAGGTTATGCCCAGGGGGCTGCATGGCACCTACTCCAGCCCCAGTCCTGAATCCTACATCCCAGCCTCAGGCATGGCTGCAGGACCGGCTGGAGTCAGCACATGGCCACCCGGTAATGTTTTACAAGACATCTTTTTAAAACAAATAGTTTTATTTCAAAATAACAAACGAAAAAAGTGCAGATCATTTGTCTCTGCCTTTTCCCTTTGCTCCCAGATACAGCCCTGGCCACACCATCCCACACTGCCCTGCAGCATCTGTCATTGCTTCTTTGGGCAGCCTGGAAGTGCTTCATATCCCTTGTGAAGCGCCTTGGAAACAGCCCCATGGGTCTGCAGCAGGGGTGAAGCCCTGCCAGAAGGTGAGAGGCAAAGATTCAAAAGAAACAGAGCAATCCAGCCCAAGACAGATGAGGAACCAGGCAAAGTTCAGAGGCCTGGGGGTCTTTATGTTGCTTTCCTGGCAGCACTTCCTTACAAGAAGGGAGGAAAAAGACAAGAGATCACTCCAGAGCATCCTGGTCGATTGCACCATCCAGTATTTGTCCCAAACAACAGCAGCTGCTCCCAGGCAACAAGTGAGGAATTTTCCTGGCTGAGATGGGGTAAGTCAGCTCTGTGCCTCCATTCCCACAGCACCTTTGGCTGATTTCCTAATGCATTGCATGTGCTCCTCTGGCTGGAGAAGTAAGTGGCAGAGAAGGGTGGTGAGCTGAACAACAAAAGGGATGGGAAGATAATGCTGCCACCTCTTCCACTTTCTGCCTGGGAGAATCTAAAACCCAGGGAAGACCCATACCCTAAGGTTTTTAACCCCCTTCCAAGCTAGGAGAGGGGTCAGGATCTTCCTGTGCTCTGTGAAAGAGGAAACCACAGCACAGTAAAGCAGCAAGGTGTCAAGAACAATGGCAGAAGCAGGGATCCACAACCTGATCTTCATCATCTCCTACGCTCTTTTTCCAGCCCTGCAGCCAGATGCTCGGCAAGGCACCATGGGAACAGAGCACCTTGCTGGGATCCTCCAGCCTCGGCCCTGAGCAGTAGAAAGGCTCTGCAAGTGTGGAAAGCCCTGTGCTCCCACTCACCTTCTGCGGTGTGAAGGGCCCGAAGGAGCAGGCAGACTGGGGAAACCCCTGTAGCCCTCACATCCCCAAGCCCCCGCAGCAATGCACAGCCTCCTGACGATGCACAGCTTCCTGACGATGCACAGCCTCCTGACGATGCAGGGTGTGGGGTGGGTTAGATCACATGAGACCTCTGGGGCCCACAGCAACAGAAAACATTTATTAGAGTGAGTGTTGACTCTCCTCACCCCACACTTATTCTGATGAGGTGCTAGACGATGCTCTGTCTGGCCTACAGTGTGAAAATGAGTCTTCTCCTGCTCCTTCTTTGTGTATGTTGGAAATCCCCACAAGTCAGACCCATGGCAGGAAGGGAAAATTCAGTCCTGCTGCAGTGCAGATTCTAAAAGAAAAGCCTCCCCTGTGTAGTGCTCATAATGCCACCTTCTTCCACTCTGGAAGGCAGCCTGAGGCAAACAAAACTTTTCCAAAGAGGGGAGGGGCAGTGAGATAAGTCTCCCAAAGTGTCTGTGCTCCCAACAAACTGCAGGCAGGCAAGATCCTAGTGTGCAGCAGCACAGAGGAAGGAGGCAGCCCGACAGGTCAAAGGAGTCCATCTGCTCATTCAGAGCACACAACAGGCTTCCCTGAGATCTTCAGGTCATCGAAGGGCAGCAAGGCAATGAGCTGCAAAGACCAAGGGTATGGACAGGTAAGCATCCAGGGTTGTGTCTTCACCAAGCTGGAGTAGGGGCCCAAATCTTCCCCACCCNAACAACTACAACATATAGGGAAGGATAGGAACAGCTAGAAACTCTTCCTAGCAGGGTCCCTCTAATCATCCAACTCCTGTACCCCTTGACACATTTGAAGAGCCACACACTTCCCCCCTGCAGAGACTCACATCATCATTGCCATCAGCCAGGTCCTGAGCTGTCTCATTCTCCATGTTCCTCAGCAGGGTGTCAGCCCCAGAGTGTGAAAGGATGGCAGCGATGGCAGCATCCTTGCGGCCCACGGCCAGGTGGAGCGGAGTGCACCCGTTGTACATCTGGGCATCCACGTACGCCCCGTTGTGCAGCAGGAACTGGACAGCCCTGCGGTTGTGGCACTCCACAGCCAGGTGCAATGGGGTCTTCCCACTCGTGCCCTCCTGCAACCCACAGATCACAAGGGTGTGGGCGGGGGGTTCCCTCAGCTGGGCGCTGCAGCACCCACCCACACCCCTTTCACTGGGTGCAGAGGGCAGTCCCCACCCCGACTGCTGTTACAGCACCCAACAACCTCTCAAGGACCTTTACTCTCTGCTCCCTCAAAATTCAGTGCTCACAAGCTTCAGAGCAGTGCCTGCCCCAGGGCTGAAGGGAGTGTCCAAAGCAGAGACTCACTGTCCCAGCCTTTACAGAACATTACACCATGTCCAGTCTTACCTGAACGTCAATATTGGCGCCGTTCTCCAGCAGCAGAGACATCATTGGGATGTTTCCTTTCAAGGTACTGATGTGCAGACAGGCCAAGCCTGTGATGGGGAGGCAGAAGAGAGAGCCACAGTCAGCCCAGACCACCCTGGGGCACACCAATCCCAGCCACATTCCCATCCTGCTGTGCTCCTGCATGCACCATCTTGTGGTCTCTGCCCTAATCTAACCACCAGCTCTGCCACTGCACTGCCCCCAGGTCTCACCTTGCCAGTTCTGGAGCTGCAGGTCCTGGTGGTGCCCACGGGGCCGAGTTGTGCCGTCCGGTGTGGCTGGGCCCTCCAGCAGCTGCTGGGCACACTGCAGGTGCTGCTGCTCACAGGCCAAGTGCAGCGGGGTGTTGCCATTGCGGTCCTGCAGCCCAGGGTTCACTCCCTTGTGGATCAGTGCCTGGATCACACTGTGCTGCTCCAGGTACACAGCAAGGTGGAGTGGGGTCTGGAGAGAAATTAGGAAAGGGGAGGATGCCCTGCAGGACACCAGGTGTGACAAGCACCACCAGTTTCCTGGCTGCACAGGCAGACTGCCAGGCAGGACACCCCTGTCCCTGCTGTGACATTAAATGTGGCTGACACTGGTGGGGTCACATGGCTTGCTGTCCTCAGCTCATGGATCGATCACCCATGGAGACAGATCTCATTATCCCAAGTTATCTACCCTGCCACACTCAAGCCACGCCTCTTCCACAGCTGCCTGCAGTGTCCTGGAGCCTTGCAAAGAAACCCTTCACCCCACAGTGCTGGGAGCTGGCACACTTCTCTTTCAGGGTATCTCCACCTCCCTTTTTTCCCCTCCCTCTTCCTAGCAAAGAGGCTGCACACGTGGGACCTTCACCACACTCTGGGGGAAGCAGGTGTGGGGTCCTGGGGAAAGGGCATTGCGCAGCTATGGGAATAGCCTCTGGCCTTTCTCTTGCTCCCATCTTCTGCCTATCACAACAGCATACCTGGAAAAGATCATTCTGGATCTCCAGCACCTCCGTGGGTAGCTGAGCGATGCAGCAGAGTGCTACAGCTGGGACACAGTGGATAATGGCCAGATGAACCAACCTACAGAGAGTTAATGGTGACAGGGGAGGGAGAAAAAAAAAGTCCTGAGTGCCATGCTCAGGAGCAGAGAGCCTTCCCTGCTGCATAAAGGAATAATCTGCCTGCTTCTTCCAATCTCCTTCCCTCCAGTTTAGAACTCCTCCATCTCACTCCCTCCCTGAAGAAGCTCAGCAGAAGGCCAAGGCAGGAACATGGTCTAAGGCTCCATAGGGCAGTCCTTCACTCTGATCCCCATGGGGAACAGACCCTCCTGTCCCTGCTAAGCAACACAGGGTCCTCCTTCAGACCTCACAGCACGTGTAGGGTTTCAATTTAGCACTACCCAAAGCCAGGCCTCCAACTGGTATAGGTCCAAAGAGCCTGGGAATGTCTTTCCCAGAGTCCAACAGCTGGGTTTGGTGGCTATGGAGAAAGATCTGGGCTCTGGCAGCTGCCCGGGGAATTCCAGTTCCCTGCTGCCAGCTGCACACTGTACTTCTGCTTTCCCCTCCACAAAGGCAAACAGTCAAAGCTGGGCAGGAGCCCAGGGCTGGTCCAAGATCACCTGCATGGCATGGTCCCTATGCCAGCCGATCTGGCAGTCCACACCAATTTCCTCTCCTCTCCCCCACATCCTTCCCCTTTAGCACTGTCATGGCAGGGCTGGCACGAAGCCCGCCAGCACAGAGGGACACCAGAGACACAGCTGTCAGAGCTTGGTGGCAAGCAGGGAGCTCTGGTCCTCAGGAGCCCACAGCCATGGGGTGGCCAAGCACCCCAGAGTCTCCCAGCCCAAGAACAGGCCTAATTTCCAGACGGCCCCTGCACAGTCATAAGAGAAGCGAGAGCACAAGAGAGGCAGAGCTGAGAGGGAATTTCCAGCCCCCCCTGCCAACCCCATGTCTCCCAGGCCCCCTGCACTGAAGGTCCCATCCTCCCACCACAGGACAGCCTCCTCAGGACACCGTGGTCAGCAGCGAGAAGCAGGCAGCAGCTCCCCCTCTGCAGCAAGGCAGAGCTCAGCCTCCTGACCACTCACCACTGCACTAGAGGTTCTGGGTGGCCTTTGTCTCTGGAAGGAACCAGCTCCAAACTGAAGGCTGGGCTCTGCCACCCATGCTGCTTTGATGCAGACTGATAGGGCCAAGAGATGAAGCTGTGCCAGCCCTGGCAAGACACCCCACTCTCCAGACAGCCCAGCTTTGGGATGCCACCAGCAGCGTGGGAGATGGAGAGCAACCCCCACAGGCAGAAGAACAACACCTGGCCCTAAAGCATTGCAGACAAGAAGTGGGGCTGGGGCTGCCTTTTTGCCAGTTGCACTGGGACATGAATGTGCTGAGAAGCTCAGAGGCCAGTCCCCAAGCACATCCTTTATTGACTTCCTCCCAATTGCTGCTTGAAGATCAAGCCAGCATCTGAGACCCCATGCATCTTCAGTTGAAACCTGATTTTGAAGGCAAAACAAGGCCAGTTCCTCTCCACTCTGCTGCAGGGGAGAAGCTGTGACCAACAGGAGAGGCTTGGTCCCCGGGGAAGCCCCACGTTACATTGCAGCAGGGAATTCCCCACTGGAAGGGGAGGGCACCCACATCTGCTTGCCTCTGCACAGCCATGGGTGCCTCCTCACTGCCAGCACTCCAGGGCAGGGGAGGGGGCTGCAAGCAGGGGCCATGCAGCCCCATAGACAGGGTCTGGCCACCCTCGGTGGACCATGGGGCAGAGGCAGAGCCAAGGGGCCTAGCTCAGGAACAAGGCAACGAGCAAGAACAGCCCTCCCCTCATCAGGCTTTTGCTAACCCCAGCCTAGGTATGATCCAAGCGGGGAGATTCCCTGCTGGGTTTTGCACCAGGCCCCCAGTCCCTGTGGTAGCACCTCTGCTGAGGTGTCCTTTGCACATTTGCAGGGACAGCCCGTTTCTCCAAACCTGCTCCTGGGCACCACGTGCAGGAAGAGGCTGCAGGATCTGCCTTTTTCAGGTACAACAGAGTTAAGACTGCTCAAATAAGGGACTTTCCACTTGAACTTTAAGCCGCTGGTGCTTTCGCTTTCCAGAGCCACGCTGGGCTCCCAGGGGAGAGAGCAATGCTCAGGGTTGTGTCCCATGGCAGACAGCCCTTGTGCCCCAGGAATCCCCTGGGCCCCTCTGTCACTGCCCACACCACACCGCACTGTCATGTGGGGACGAGTGGGGCAGTCACCCGGGAGAGATGGAAACCCCCAAGCAGCTCTCTGCCACTACCTCACTTTTCCTGGCTTGGCTGCCTTTGCAGCTCAACAAGGCAGTGGAGCTGCTCAGGGCTGGGCTGACACTGAGCTAGTTTGGACATCCATGCTGCAGAGGCAACAGGAGTGACCATTCCCTGTCCAGAGCTCAAGATTTCACCTTGCAGCTGGGATGTGCCTGCTCTGAAGGATTGCTTTCTCCTCTCCCCCTTCCTTCTCCACCCGGGTGCATCCTCCTCCTGGGCTTTCATTTCTGCATTTATTCCTGCCTTTCCTCATTACCAACCCTCAACTTCCTGAAACGGCTGCAAGAACCTGAGCTACTTGGGGGAATCATCACAAGGCCAGTGGGCTGGGAGGAGCCCACCATGAGTACATGTGCACTGAGGCATTCTGTGCCACCGGCAGTGCTGCCAACCAGGAACTGGGATTGTCTTCTAACTCAGGAAACCTCTTACACCCAGGAGACCTGAGGTGCAGGCATCATGCCAGTCTCTACTTTTTCCCACCAAGGCTACAAGCACACCCCTCTCTGTGTCACAGCAGCCGTGTGGTGCAGCTGCTGATGGGCTGCTATGTGCTAGCACATCGCCTGCCAGGGCAGGGTGATGGAGAGACACCTGCTCACTGCCAGAACCTCTCCTTGCCCAGCCATGGCAGGGGGCCCTTGCCAGAACAAGCCCTCTGCCCTGCCATGCTCAGATCCTTGCCCATCCTGGGCTGCCTGCACATCTCTCCTCTGCTTTCCTCTACTTGTCTGCTCCTCCCTGCCCATGGTCTTGCCTGCAGTGCTCCTGGCTGCAGTCACAGGGGTGAGTGTCCAGCAGGAACTGTCACAAAGATCAACAGGGAGTTTTGGAAAGGGCAAGGCATGGAGGAGGTGTAAGCAAGGGACACACAGCAGGAGTACAGACTGCTGGGTTCATGCTCAGCTTTTCCACTTGCTCACCAGCTCTGTCCTGGCGTAAGGGAACTCAACACTCTGAGTCACAAAGGCACAGGACATCCCTGGCACAAAGTGCTCTGATAAGTCCCCTTATCAGAGAGATAACAACCCTGGAGCAGAGAGGCTGGGGCTATCCCTGGGGATATCCCAGGGAATGAACATGCCATGCCCAAAGTAGTCCTAGCTTAGGCATGGGAGAGCATCAATTTCCACAGTGCCGTCCATCTCCAACTTCTGAGTGACCTCAAGCGTCCAGTAGGAAAAGTTTCCACACATGAGGACTGGAGGCAGGAGAACAGGTTTAGGGCTGACACCCAGCTCTGACATACAAGCAGAACTGATGAAGTCCAACCAGTTCTCTGGCTATCCTTCATCTCTCTAGAAAAGGAGCTGACCATGCAGATGCCTCCACCTGTAGAGCAAGACACCTTGTCCACAAAGCAACCTCTCCCCTCACCATCTCACTCCAGAAGCATCTTAATCAGGGGATCCAGCATTCAACTGAATTTGCTTTGACAACTGTTTCTCCCTCTCTAGATAAAGTCCTTGTCTGCAGCAGGAATAGCTCATTCCCAGCTCCTTGTTTTGGCTGAATGGAGCAGTAGGAAATTGAATAAACAATTCACACAAGAGAAACTTGTCAGGGGAGGAAATGGCCCCAGCAGCAACAGAAAGGAGAGCAAGGAAGGAGGAAAACAGCAGGGGAATTCCACGCTTACCCTGCTCTCCTGTTCCAGCCCTGCAACCTGCACTGCTAACCGCTTCCTCAGCCACCGGCATGAACCTCTGCCAGCGGGCTTAGCCAGCACTGATCCTGCCCTGCAGCCCTGAACCAGCCCAGCCTGACTCCCCTCCTTCCTCCCCACATACCAATGCAATGCTGCCCTGCTCCATAAAGCTGTCCTAGCTGCCCTCTGGCAGCTCCAAGGGAGCAGTGGATCTCAGCTGCCTTATCCCATGTTCCGTGTTCCTGCCCTGCCACGTTGGGTTCAGCATTCCTGATCTCCAGTCTGGGCAGCAGATGCTTCCCAGTATGGTGCTCCTGGGGCCAGAGTGAGCAGAGGAGACAGCCTCACCTTTCCTGGGGTGCTCTGCAGTGCAGATGGTCTGGTCTGAGTGCGTGAGGATTTGGGGAGCTGGAGGCTGAGTGGCAAGAGAGGCACTGCAGGAGGGCTGTGGGCGCCTCATTTTTCAGTGAAGTGGGGATGAGAAGGTACCCTCACATCACAGCCTCTAGATTCTGCACCCACACATTTGAAAATTTTACTCCATTTCTGAGAAGATGGGGGGGTCTGGGATTGCAGAAGCACTAAACATCAGATGCATGTGGGCTGTTCCCTGCAAAACAAGGGGCTTGTCCCATACTACCATCTATGCACAGATGGACCAAGCCAGAAAACAGTCAGCCCACCCAAGCAGGGGCCAGTCACTGACAGAGACGCATGATGAATAATTTCAATAAAAGCAGCAAACATCCCAAAAAGGCTATTGACTACGGACAGTCCATTTCAAACAGAACAAACTCACACCTGACTCCGTGGGAGGCAAATACATTCTACAGTTTCTGTACACAAAGAGATATCTTAAGGTCAGAAGAGCCTCTTACAAGAGGAAAGTGCCTGGACTTTGCCAGAGCCTGTACAACACACCCTAGCAATCATTTACAACCACACAGGGATCCTCACTGTCTCAGGATTTCCTTTTAACAAGGCATGAACCGTGGGTCTCAGATGCCTCAGGGCCCCCCTTCGGCTCTGGATGTGCCCTGGTCAGAGGGGCTTCCCAGCTCAGTGACACAGGCAGCATCCCACGCAGCTCAGTGAGAGGCACACACTAACCACTCTCACAACTCAGGTCCCACAACCTCTTCCTACACAGTCATGTCTGACTCCTCATTTTTTCACTTTACACTAAAAAAAAACAAACCCAAGCAAATAAAAATTAAAAATTCTTGTGTTAAATTAGCTGACCTTTCCCAGCAGCAGTCGAGCCTGCCTACAGAGTGCAAAGATCTGAAGCCCTCTGCACCTTGACTGATCTGTTATAGCCAGGCTTCTGCATCCCAGTACACGGAAATTTCCAGCCATTCTTTCCCTTCCTCTGTGCTGAAGTTCCCTGTGTTTGTCCCCAGCTCCAAGGCAAAGCTAGGCAGGCGGAAAATTTGAAGAAATTTCCTCCAGGCCAGGCTGAAGTCATCCATACAGGGAAAAAAAACCTCTTGCATGCACAATCTCAGAAGACTGCCAGGACTTACCCACTTTACACCAAGGCTGTATGTGTGTGACCCCTGCAGCAGCCAGCAGCTTCTGGGGCATTCCAAAGCAACTTGTGCAGAGCTGCCTGGCCTTGCTTAGAGGGACAACAAGCTCTCCTGTTTACAAAACTCCTGTGCACACACAGAGAAAGAGCTGAGAGTTCAGAGACAGGGAGCTAGACACAGGAAAATCTCCCTTTTGACAGACCCATGTTAGGACTCACTTTCTCTAGTGCCCCACAGTTGGCAACATGCTAGGAAATAACTTGGGATGGACTTGAATCCTGGCAATCAAGCAAGGTTTCTGAAGACCCTCTGGTAAAACCAAGAGCACCCCCATTTCCCATTAACTGTGGCCATCCCACTGCTAGGCAGCTGGCAACAGCCCAGTCCAGCAAAGCAGGGAGACTCCCAGCCTGCTCAGCAACAAGGTGTGCTCTCCACATCAGACTTCTTTAATCCTTCTCCTAAAGCTAAGTCTCTCCAGCCCTCTGCTTTTTTTTCCTTTTTTCTCTTCTTTCCTTTCTTTCTTTTATCTTTGCTGTCACACTCTGAGCACTCCCCTGAGTACACAGTGGGTCAGCAACACCCGTGTACAGCAGGGCAAGCAGTGAGAAAGCAGCCACACTGGAGCAGAGAGCCTGAATGGGGACAACCTCTATTCCCCTGCTCAGGGAAGATCTCCAGCCCAGGACTACATGACTTGAGAGGGTTATGATTGGCACATGCCAGTGAATGGTTAGAAGTGGTTCTTGGCCCCTTCCAGATGAGCTTTCATGCTCAGCAACAACCCGTGCAGGCAGGGGAGGCCCCTTCACCACCAAGTGAAGAGTTCAGAACATCAGCTCCCATGGGGCCTTGATTTTACTCGATTAACTGTCCCCAGGCCCTTGTTAAGGCATTTCAGCCACGAGTCACTGGCACGTGATTTCTTATCAGCAGATGGGGCACCATTTGTCTCTGATGGAAGGAGGAAGTCAGGCTTCCTCTGCTCCTCTCCCTCTCTGAAACACACACACCCAACCGAAACCACACAGTCCCATTTTCCATCTGAAGGAGGCCTAGGTCTTCCTTCTGTGACTGAGCTGGGGTCCCTGGACCTTCACCCCTGCAGAGTTGCTGCACTGCTTTGCACACAGAGCCCCATGCAGAAGACAGTCATTCTCCTGCAGAGGTGCAGCCCCCAGCCTTTCCATCACCATGGCATCAGGTGCAATGGCAGAAAGTGCTGTGGAGCCCAAGGACCAGCATGGGCAGAAAGGAAAACATGTTTTTAAGATAGACTATAGTCCTAGAGAGAAGAAACTCTGCCTCACTTCACACACTGATGAATCAACTCTGCCTCTCCAGAGGCTGACATCAGCCCAAAGAAATGGAGAGGTTTTTTCTTGTGCTGGAACAAAAACAGGTGATCCCTTCATACCCCATTTCACCTTGAAGGAGCTGGTCCCACACCCATCCTTTTCCCAGGATGCTGGAATTGTGTATCTGCCAGGAGAGGTTGGGAAGAACGGGGTTTCCTCAGTGAATCTTAACAAAGCTTGAGGCGGTCTGGAGGCTGGGGAACAACAATAAATCTGCCTGCAGTCTGCTCAGAGGCAGCCAGGCCTACAGCTGGAAAGCCCCTCTCTTCACGTCCACAAAGAGAAGTTCTATCAGGACCCAAGTCAGCAGAAAAGAAGCTTGTTTACATAGAAGAGACAGACATTGGGAGTTTTGGGTCGCAAGGAAAAGATGGGTGCTTGGAGGTGACCATTTGAGCTTGAGCGCACAGGGTTTGTTCTCTACCTGCCCACGTGATAATCAGGATACAGATCACTGCCCAAAGTGCACCCACTATCTTCTGCTTGCCATCCCACTCCTCATGCTAAACTTCTGCCCTCACAGCTGAGCCACACTCCCTTGGGAGTGCCTGATTACTGCAGCTCTGACTTCCCTGAGGCAGAGGGGCTGCCAGTGGCACTGGGGAGCCATGAAGAGGATGACATTTGGGCACATAATTCTTGGAAGACAGCACCCATGCATTTCACTGGCCATCACACCCCCATCCTTCCTGTTAGCTGATTTCCTTCCTGCCAAAGCAAGACTTCTTCTAACTTTGGACACAGGGAAAGACAGTTTTAGCGCCATTGCTTCATCCTGCCTGCTCTGATGCTCCTCTCCTGCGGAGGCAAGCAGCGACATATCCAAGGAAGATCCTGCTGACACTCCAATCGCCCAAGCATGTGCTCTCCATCTCTGCCTCCACCTCTTGTTCTTACCTCACAAGTGCCAGGCTGACAAACACAGGCACACCTTGAGATGGCACAGGTGAGTGAGCCTGAGGGAGCTATGGACAGTGAAGATTTTTGTCAGATGTAGAGCCAAGACTTTCACCAGCTTCCTTTGTGCAAGCCCAGTGTTCCCCTCAGCTCAGTACCAGCCAGGGCATCTGAGGAAACAGGAACTACTTGGCCAAAACCCCTGAATTTTCTGTATTTTCAAAATTACAATTATAGGAAAGTGTAGTTGCCCAAGTCTTCTGAAATATAATGAGAGTATGATTTTAATTCTCTCCCTGGAGCTGTTTTGTGGCAGACGTTTAAAAAAGGCACACAAGGAAATGTTCCGCTGACAGAGATGAAAAGAAGAAAAGAAGATGGGTTTGTCTGGCCGGATGAAAGGGATGTAGCCTGTGGCCATCTGATCCCTTCTCTCTGGAGACCTTCTGTCACTGGATGAGCAATTGCACCATAGACTTTAGCATTACTATCAGCCCTTACTTATTTTCACATACAAAACCCGTGGAAGTTCAGTGAGTCGCTGGGTGCTCACAGTCCCCATCTGCATCAACCTGAGTGGTGAATGTTCAGCACTTCTAAATATAAATGCCACCTACCTCTGCCGCAGGGTCAGGAGGAGAGACAGGAATAGCGGAGGCACAAATCCACAGCCTCACCACTCTGACCACAAGAACAGTTTTTTTTTTCCCAGCAGTGGAGTAGATCCCAGAAAAGCCTGTCTCCTACATGGACATGGTGTGCCCAGAGCTGTACAACCAGCAGGCCTACTGCTCCCTCCATCACTCTTTACAGATTTCCTGTTCTGAAATGCATTGTGAGCGAGAAAAAACAGAAGAGTAAAGGCAACCGTTTGGGGAACTCTGTGAGAGCCTCTCCTGCCTACAGTAACCAAGGCACCACTGATTAATGTTTTCCTAGTTAATAAGATGTTTGCGTTAGGTCTCTCCAAGCAAGTCTGACAGGCAAAGGGCTGCAACCACCAAACAAGACAGCCTCAAGGACTAAAAGCATCTCCAAGCAGCTGCATCTATGGGAGTCACTAATAAAACAGTAAGCGAGGAGCCCTGGCCACACCATGACAGACAAACCTGGGGGGAAGTGTTACTTCCACAGCTCTAATTAAAAGATGTCTGGCTCTTTCCATGGGCACCTTGGCTCTAGCATTACAGCTGGGAAAACTGGCAAAGCTCCTCCATTCTGAGGAGCCACAGAATCAGCCTGTAGATAGGACAGGACTAGAAAGCCTGTCTGGGGAGTGTGGGAGGCTGGGTTTAGTCTAACTTTGCTTGCCTTGAGACTTTCAGCCAATCCTCAGAAGGGATCCCACAGTCAGCACTAATGAACTAATTCACAGATGCACAGACTCCTTCCTAACAGGGAAGTAAACACTCAGGCTGCCTCCCAGCTCAACTTCAGCTTCAATCCAGATGTGCTCTGTCAGGCAAGGATAGAGCTTTCTTGCAGCTCTCGCTACTGAAGACATTTGCTTGATCATGTCAGTGCCTCTAAGTTTCTCTTCCTCTTACACCATTACTCAGTATTAAACTCTAGCCTGGTTTTGGGGCAAAGCTTTGCCCTCAGCTGTGAGAATGCTTCGCTCATGCTCTGAGTGTACAGTCATGATGAAAACCTTCCATCGAGGGAACGTACAACAGGAAAAAACGCTGTGATTAGCTGAAGGTAATTACCAGAAGCCAAACCAAATAACTCTGGCGTGATGCCTCTGCCCTTGAGAGCGCTTTAGGGATGTGGGAAGCCCCCCTCATTAAGAGAAACACTTGTCTCCGTCACAGAAGCTCAGGAGGGCAGCCCCACATTGGGGCATGCGTCACAACTGTGCCAAAAGCCACAGCTCTGCGGGCAAGTTGGCAAAGCAAGGCGATTCCCACCTGAGAACAAAGAGTTCTCGGGCATCTAACACAACCATCACAAGGTCTTGCCCTGCATGGCCTATCTTGTTTCAGGACTTACTTACGTGCCACCTCATGCAGCCATGCCTTCCCCATTGTGGAGGAAACGTTGCATTCTCTGGGGAAGAGACAGTGGGAGTGGGTTGATTTGCTCCCCCCTTTCTTCTAGTTGCTAGCAGCCCCATGGCAAGTAGAAGCTGGCTTCCTATGGTGGGTCCATTCTGTGCCATGCAACTTGGGGTGCATCTCTTCCTGCTCACTCCGCTCAACTTGGCTCAGATACCTCCTAACAGGGTGGGGGGGGGTCATCCACCCAAACCTGGATGCCAAGCATCCCACGCGAACCAAGGCAAGGCGGGAGGCTCTCAGGACAGGGGAGTCCTTAACAACACGGATGACCTGAACGGATGCTCCTCTGGAGAGGGCTGGGGACCACGGCAAACACAGCCCGGCTTATGCCTAGGCATCCAGGGGAATACTGCACGGGGAGCAGCCCGGGGCTGGGGGGGCAATCGCTCGCAGCTCCCGGGGGTCACTCACGTGTCTCCGTCCTCCGAAAGGTAGCTGAGGGCCTCCAGCTGCTGCCGGCTGAGCCCATCGGGCCGGGCCGGCGGCTCCTCGGGGCGGACCCCCGGAGCTCCTGGCAGCCCGGGCAGAGCCTCGGGCAGGGCGCCGGAGCCGTAGCTGGAATCCAGGCGCTCCTCGGCGGCGGCGGCCTCGGCGACGGTCTCCTCAGGGGCGGCAGGCGGGCCCTCGGGGGCGGCGGGGGTCTCCCTGCCGCCCGGCAGCGAGCGCAGCGACTCGATGCCCGAGTCGCACTGCCCGTCCTCGCCCTCCCCGGAGTCTGAGGCGCCCCGGCTCCGCCTCCCGCCCTGCCCGCACTGAGTCAGCCGCGCCCGGCCCGCCTGCCCGGGATTCCCCCGCCGCCGCCCCGCCCCGGCACNTTTGGTGGGGGAGCGAGGGAAGTTAGGGCGGCCGCAGCAGCGCGGGGCAGGGCCGGCAGCCGGGGTGCGTAGGGCGCCGAGGTGGCGGCGCTGCACGTCCCTAGGCCGGGCGGTGCACGGCGGTGTGTCCTGGGCCTGCCTCCTGCCCTGCCCAGTTGGTTCGGGTTCTTTAAATAGCAGGCAGGTTTGCCAGGGCAGGGAGCGGGACCTTGTCCATCCAGGCGGTGTGTGGGTGAGGATGCTGTTGCGTGTGCAGGTGCTGAGTGAAGCCACAGGCTCTGTGGGAAACAATATGGTGGAGGTCACTTGTAGCAGAGGTGCAAACAAGGCGTTTGCTTTTCCCGTGTGCGCACATTAAACTGTTCCACCCACTAAGACACCTTCTCATCTGTTCTGCCTTTACAGGAAATGCCAGGAGGTCACGGTAGCTGGCTGCACAAGCCTCTTGGTCCAGCCGCTTTCCACCACCTTTCAGTGTTTCAAATAGAAATCCTTTCAAAGCCTAGAGTGGCTACCAGGGCTCACACAAGAGTGGCCAAGACATAGAGATCAAAGCTGAAAACAAAGTCGAATGAAGGCCCGGTTCACTGCCTGTGAATGATTGAGCAGACTGCATTTAAGTGCTTTCCTTCCAATTCCAAAATTCCTATGGATCTGCATAGACATCATGTAATTGCTTTCCAGTGTCCCAAGCAGTGGGCTTTCCTAAAAGACAAACTAGATAGCTCTGAACACAGCTGACACTTTAAAATCAGTTTCACTTTTTGCTTTTATTGCTTGAGATGACTTTCTGTCTCTGCAGGATGCCCATTCTTCCAGTTCATCTGAGCAGGAGGGGAACAATCTCCTGCAAGGAAGCTTACCTGGGAAGAGCTTGGTGATGGATACTGGATGGACTCACAGGAACCACATGCAGAGTGACAAATACTTTCCTATCCCACACTGCAGCTGTTGCTTTGGGTTTGTAGCAAGAAAGGTTTTGGGGTGTGGGGGCAGCAGCAGGGAGACAGATACATGACTTCTCTTTCGGCATCAGTGACTTCCAGGCGTAAGTTTTCCTCCCATGCTCAGGATCGGTTTCAGTGTCTCCAGTTGTGTCTCTGACATTGTGGTACTGCAAGATTACAATTGCTAAGGGAAAGGAGCTTCTCCCACATCTGTCAGCTCTGTCCAGTGCTTCAGTGTGGGGACCTGGGCCATATATCCATGTCACTCCCTCTCACACCCGGGTGGTGGCTGCATCCCAGCTCCATCTGTAGCTGTTGTTCCTGATCCCCACACAGAACTTCTATTCTTTAAACCTTCCATACCCAACTACTACTAGGTTATCCATCCTAAATGTCTTTGCCATTTTCTCTAGTAACATACTAGATGCAGCTCCATCCTGTAATGTTTTTTCATACACTTTCCTATGGATAAAAAGATCAAATCAACACAAACTTGTGTGGTGATACACAAAGATTTCATTTTTCTGTGAACTAGTTGCAGCTTATCTTTGCATTGAGCATCAGTCACACCTTGATTATATTGCGATGTGCTATTCCAGTTGGGAAATAGGTGTGGATCCTGATTCCAGGACTAGCACATGTCCAGGAACAGTTCAGCCAAAGCACAGGACCTGGAGTAGTAAGCCCTGGACCAGCTCTAGCAAAGAGGCAATTCAAGATCCACCACGAGGGAATCTATACTCCAGTCCCTTGCAAGCTGTCTATACCTCTGGCTATCAAGTAGCCCCTGGAAGTGGCCTTCCTCTGCTGCTGATGTAAATTTAGCTGGAGTTTGTGATATTGCAGCTTTTTTAAGGTGAGCCTTCAACTCTTTTGGGCTGGCTAGTGCTGTTCTGCAGCTTAGTGGGGAGACCAGGCACACCCCATTAACATCAGCTCTGTCCCCCAGGCATCCATGGCCAGCCACTCTCTGCTCTGACCTTTCAACTACCCCCACTAACACCCAGCTCAGGCACCATCTCCTGCCACCCCTCTTCTGGCTGGGTGTGCTTCTGTTAACCTTTCGGACAATTTTACTGAAAAGTCTGAAAGAGGAACTTGGCCACTTTGCCCCATTATTTGCCTTCTGTTACTCATTCTGCAAGGCTTGGGCTCCCTTTCACGCTGTCGTCCTAACAGAGAACTTTTCTAACTGGCTGTGCAAGTTTTGGACTTCCATTATGTTCAGAGGCTTTAAATACGGAGAGATATACATATGCATAAATATCCATATATAACGTATTTAAGGCAATCGTAGAGGGATTAAAATTAATTAAATATAATATGAGGCAAATCTTGGTGTTCTGGTTTAATTTAGAAGGTTTTAAAAACGAAGCTCTGATTCTTAGCTCTCCAGTCCCCTTTAACGCGTGTCGCTTAAAATGGTTAAAACTGCAGGGAAAATCTAAAACGGAAGCGATCTATTCCCACTAGAGGTCAGTGTCAGCACACGCGGTTCAAGGCACCTGCGCTCTCCCATCACACTGCGCTGCGAGCAGCATCGGGTCTGAGCATGGACATGGGAAGGAATCCCTAGGCTACCAGGCCCCCGGGTATTGTCCCTGATAATGTCCTGTCCCCAGGCACAGTCCTTTGACTAAATGAAACGAAGGCCTGGCCTGACACCAGCATCTTCTCTGTTCTTTGCGCTGTTAACTGGGTAAAATAAGTGAAATGCAACTGAGAGAGATAGAGAAAGGGAAATTATACCCGGTCTGTTTGAGAAAAAGTAATGGTCCTTTAGTTACCAGTGGTCCAGTCATTTGTAAGCAACATAGGTTACCTGAAATTGTGATAAGCAGTTATTGCCACAAAAATTCACATCAGGCAACGTGACTGGTGCTACCTTCCCCCCATGCAGACTGTCCCCTGTACAGCTTTCATCCCACATGAGCACTGAGCTGCCCCATTCCCTGGGGATGCAGCCCTTCTCCCTCATCCCCAGAGTCAGAAATGCCGAGTCCTTAAGAAAGGTGCTAGATCCCCATCTGAGGAAGCTCCTTCTGCATTCTCCCCTCCAGAGATGTTGCTGGCCACCCCAGGCAACAATCTGGACCTCTATCAAGAGCTCCAACTCCAAGAGCTCAGCCTGTGAACTGGACATTTAAGGGAAGCAGAAGCCCTGGAAGAGTGATGAAAGTTGCAGGAAAGAAAACAGACCCTCTGCTCTGACTGTGGTTCCATATATCTGACAGCAAATCAGTTCTGTAGTGCACCAAACTGGGCCCCAGTAAAGGAAAGAAGGAACATGACTTTTCAAGATTCTATGCCCAGAAGCGAGGCCAAGCTTTCCAATAGAGCAATGCAAAGCAGGTCCCCTTTGGGTACCCATTTTCTGGGGTAGTCGGCCCAGAAAGAACTGGCTGCCCTCTCCTGGTATGTCTGGCTGAAGTCACAGGGTCACTTTAAACCTCTCCAGGGATGCTACTCTGGACATCTGCTTGTTTTTTCAATAAGGGATTATTTCCAGCCAGAATTTTTCTCCTTGCAGTCTGGGTTGGATGGCTCTCATATTTCCATTGTGCACTCCTGTAATGTATGGGAGCCATCGTGCCATTGTGGTGACACAACCCAGAGCAGATCAGGTTTGTCTACCTGTGGTAGGTGGTCAGCAAATTGCCCAACTAACACCCTTCCTGAGAAGGTTAAATGCCACTGTTGCTCAGTCCCATAGTGAACAGGGAAGTTTCTACCTCCTTCTGTCATTCACTGTGTGTATGATGTATAGGAAGTTGGAAAAGAGGATTAGTTAATTCCTTGAATGGGGATCACACCTAACTCACTCTGCTCTTGGCCATGGCATTCACTTCCACTAACAGAACATGATCAGTATAAAGATGCACTAAAAATCCTCGACCTTACAAAATGAATGAACAAAACCCCTAGATATTTTAACAAACTTCATTCTAAATTATGCCCCTCTTGTGTAATTCCTGTCAGCCTGCAGCAGCAATGCTCTCTGCTTGCATCTGGGCAAATGCATGGCTGATAGGCCTTGCTGTGTATGCATGTGTGTGTGTGCTCAGAGCTCTCCCAAAGGAGATGACAGATGTGGTTATGAATGGGGAGGGAGTGGCAGATGGTCTTGGAGAACTGATAATAAACCCATGCTTAAATTGATGGTGAAACTGTGCCTAGGTGAGAAATCTTGTCACCTGGGGCTCTTTTTGTAGCTAGTGATGAGACAGACTCACTTCAGAGGGTGGCTCTGATAACCTCTGTCTGGCCACATCACTATAATGAAGAACGCTCCTCCCTCCCCATGGAATAGCTGTGGAAGACAGTGCTCCATCTCCAGGCTATCATTTATTCATGACTCTCTAAGTAGAGTTCATCTGGCAGAGACTACCCAAGACAAAACAAAAACCTCAACCCACCCAAGCATCCCTCAGCTCACCTTGCCAGAGAGCACAGGAGAGATGCTGCCAGTGCTGCTCCTGGGCTTCAGCCTTGCTGCACTGGACCTGATGGCTGGTAGAAGGGAGGATGGGTTCACTTCCATTTTTGAGTTGATTCTGTTTGAGTTGCTTTCTGCATGTTCTCAGCCCCTCACTGCAACCTTGCACCCCCACTAGCCCAGTCCTTGTCTCCTAGCAGTGCTCCGAGTGGCTAGGTATTACTCATGCAAGCTCGACTCTGCTCTCAGGAGAGTTAAACCTCGCGGCTGCCAGACTGAATTAGGGCTCGTGTCTCTCCACACTTGCATCAGAGTGAGTTTGGAACAGGTCTGGTGGAGCCACACTACTGAAAACTAGTGAGGAGCTCAGGCAGGGGCTGGGAGAGAGGGGTGAGCAGGGTGGCAGCGAGGGGAGGTGGGGGTGAGTGAGCTGTTTGAAATATTCAGGTGCTGAGCAGGAGCAGGTGGCCATCCCATTGAATAGAGCAGTTGTGACACCATGAAAAAGCGATGACCAAGTCTGTGTTGCCCAGGTGATGGGGCACACAGACAGTAGGATTGCAGCCATTCCCCAGGACCTTGGCCAGACTGACAGTCCTGCCTTATAGAATGACCCCTAAGCATGCAGTGTGTTTTAGCCCCTTCCCTAGAAGAGCAACTTCCCTGCCTGCCAGGTCCATGGGGAAAGCTTGGAATGGGAGCAGGGATGCTTCTCCAGATCAGATTATGTCAACTCCAATCCTTTAGTGTGGGGAAGGCAAACTGCAAGAGAAACCTATTTTCTGCTTTTAGGGAGGTGACTCCCGGGGCCATAACTAGACACAGACTAAATTCTCTGAGCCATTATTTTCTGTGGTTTATTCCTTTCTGGGGGTGATGGGCCAAAAATTTAAGTGAGAACAAATCATTTGGCAAGGGAGGATTTGGCTCAGTTTCCAGGCACTTGGGGTGGTTGCTGCTGCTCTGGAGTTATATTGGACAAAATGTCCTGAGGACTGTCCAACTGCATCTGGGCAGTGCTGAATCTGCTTTTCATTTCTAGGGGGTTTGAGGGAGGGCCCTAGGTATCCTGCTGGGCTACTGCAAAGAGGAAGGTGATTTAACCTGACCCAGAAACCTCTGTGGAGCCTCACAAAAGCTGTGATGATGACAAAATAGGCTCTCATGAAGCTGGATGGAAAACAAACAAACTGTATACAGGCAGCCTGTTGAAAAAGAAAGGATCAGAGCAAGGATCAAAGACTTTTCAATGACAGCAATTCTATTCAGTGAAATGTGCCCCAGAGCGGCAGCTACAAACCCACCTACTTTGTGAGCTTTAAGATTTTGAGTGTTTGGGGACTGCAGTCATGATGTGTACCCCTGTTAGTGATGCTAAACAGAAATGAGCTCCCCAGTCACCAATTAATGACCCCTGGGGGTTTCCCTCCCACAATAAAAAAGGCACACCTGGGTCTCCTCCCAGCAGGCGTGAAGGCTGAGTGTAGCAGACGAAAACATAACTAATGGCACATATTTCCTTGAGGACAAAGCTTGCAGAGGTAGATGGCACCCAGACAATCAACACCACTGATCAGCAGTGGCAAAGAGATGTTGTTTAATGGGAGCAAGAGGTGCATTCCTTCACGCACACTCCCCTTGTTGTATTAATAAGGAATAATTTAATTGGAGTGACACATTCTGGAAAGCTCAGGCAGCCAGCACAAAGTATCCTTGAAATTTCTAAATTGAATAGGCATTAATTTCTGAGCATAGAAATCCTGGATCCTAACACGAGGAGATTTTCTGCCACACATCTTCTTAATAGATAGAAAGCAGCACACCACTAGGAATCATTGATTGCTTTGGAACAAAAGACTGAGTTTTGATCACACTTGATCCATTGGAAAAAAATAAAGCCAAACACAATGATATATATGACTATATAATGCTATAAAATCCATTTTTATATTTAGGCTACAAATACCCGCACAAGGATGGGTTGTCTATGGCCATCTGGTTTAAAATGCAGCCCCCATCAACATTTTTTTCTAGAAATTGAACGCAAATTTCCTGCATGGGTAAGAACTAATAACATATTTAAGCAGGAACTAAAAGGCTATTTTCTGTAACTACCAGAGACAGAAGAGTGAGCCCTTTTGCGGTTTGATGCATTATGGAAAGTGAACGAATCCTACTAATATGATGTCATGCTTTATGCTTGCTTGGAACAGATATGAATGTCTCTGCAGGGTGGCAGATACAGGATTTCTGGAGAACAAACCTATTGGTAAGGGCACCACCTCTACTTCAGTTGCTGTGTCTTCTTAAAAGCCTCCCTGCTTCTTTCAACCATTTTGTCACATCAGAAAGGCCTCCATCCCAGAAATGTCCTGCTCTCCAATATGATTGTCCAGTAGAGCATTCTGAAACCTACAGGGAAATCTCACATATTTTTGTCTCTCGCCCCCAAGAGAAGGAGGGTTGAGTGGATGAGGCAGTGTGTTGTGATTATAACTTCTGGGTTCTCCCTCTGATGATGACACAGAACACGATCTTGGTTGCTGTCTATCTTGCTTTAGTTTCCAAAAGGCCAAATCATCTATAGTCTTATTTCTCCCATTCCTGAGAGTCCTGTGCCCTTTGTTACACATTATCAGCCATGCCTTTCGGTTCCTGAGCGAGGCTCAAAATCTTGCCATGTGCTTGTTTTCCTCAGAAAGTGGCTGAGAACTTATACAACTTCAGTTCAGACAAAGCAGGGCACACAAACTCTTTTGTGCCACCTCATCTCAAAAATAGCACAGCTGGTGATGTGCTTGACAGTGTTGTCTCCAAGATACGCTGCCAGGACCAGTATCAAAGATGCCTGACACAAAAAACTCTACCTCTGGCTCACCAGTAGCCACCGACTCCACCAGTGGAGGATAAATTGCATTGTGGGTAGCTCCAAAAGGGTGGCAGCAGCCTGCTTCCTAAGGGTTCCTAGTCCTAGTAGATAAAAAGCCCAGAATGGGCACATCCTTGAGTCTGTGGGTGTCCTGGGAAGCTCCTTGCCACAGAATGCATGAGGCATCTACAAGTCCAAAATCAAAACAAATTCAAAAGTGAATGGACAAATTCCTTGGAAAAAAATGTGCTATGGACGTGGCATATTTGCCATGCTCTATTATATGCTCTATTAAATGCAAAGACAAAAACTCATACCACCTTTCTCCCCTTCTTCACCCTTCTACTTTGCTCTTTTTATGTGGTATTCACATATTTGAGACAAAACCAGTACTATTCCTGGAGGGTGATCATCCCTCAGGCACCTTTTGGTCTAGCTGAGGTCATATCCTATAAAAAGCAGAAATGCATATAGGAATGCAAATTATTTACAACTGTCAGCGTGCATGGAATAACATTCAGTGCTGCTGCAGGAAGTGTGGCAGCTCTGGGCTTGTGCCTCTTTGCCTTGCTCTGCCATGACACACATGCATGGGTGAGCTCTCCTGGGAGGCATGGGATCCATCACGTGAGGGTGGGTCTGAAACCCTCAAGAGCCAAAGTCTGCCGGGATGATCTGATCGGGCAGGGAGTGTCTAGGTGGTAGGTAGTGAAATTCCAAGCAGGCTGCTCCTGCTTGCTGCTGTTCCCATGGAAACAGGAGAAAGGCGAGAGGAAACACATCCCCAGCCTCTTTTGAAGATGAGCTCCTTCAGTAGCACCCCCGGCCATCACAGCTATTCCCATAAGAAGCAGGGGTTGGCAATTCCCCTCGGATGCATCTCCTTTAGTGAGAACATCAGGCCTGCCACACTGTTCCTTCCTCATCCCAGGCAACAGTGGACAAGGGCATGCCAATCATCCCATCTCCAAGGCTGAGCCTCAGAGCTCAGAAAGAGAAAAGAAGTTTCCAGCAAATTCTGCAGCTTATGCTTCTCCCCAGTTTGGATCTGGGGAAGCACCTGCAGAGACACCTGATTTCCTATCGAGGAAGCTGGGCTATACCTGCAATATCCAGAACTTGACAAGTACAGACCCTTCCCAAACTCTTTGTGTCCCCCCTGTGAGTTTAGATTGAGAGTCTGAAGAGACTTTTCCACTCATCCCTGTAATCAAGCAGATTAGCTCTGTGGAAAAATAAGCTGCAGTTAGCTTTGCAATAGCTAGCTGAGAACCTTTCGGCCCGGTACAGATCACAGCAGGGAAAATCCTGCCCAACCTATGGTTTTCTGTGAGTGCCAGCATCAGCACTGACGGTCACCACTACCCCACTTCCCCCGACCAGCTGGGGTGCCCACAGATTAGAAACGCCAGATGGGGCACATGCAAAATGCTCTTGGTTCTCCCGCTTCATCGCGTGGGAAGGAAAACCCACGGGACCCTTCACCCCTCCATCAGCTGTCCAGCTGGGACCGAAACCAGCCTGAGGACCCCTCGGCGCGGCTGACAGCAGAAGCTTTCCCCGACAGCACCGGGCGGCAGCTCCCCTCCCGGTGGGGCTCGGGAGGGGCGGCTGCACCGGGCTCTTTCCCTCT
>VZTB01007636.1:716645-778844 GCA_013397245.1 Thryothorus ludovicianus
CCCTCCCTCTCCGCCCGCTTTGCATGGCGCGTTCATTGACCGCCCCGCCGCGGGCCGGGCCGGGCTTTGCCCGCACAGGTACGGACCCGCTCGCTGGGAGCTCCGCTCGCCCCCCTCCGGCCCCGGGGATGCGATGCGGGCCGGCGGGGCGGGGGGAGTTTGCGGCCCGAGGATACCCGCCCGTCGGTCCCCGCCGCCGATGGGCTGCCCCGGCGCACCTCTTCTCCATCGCTCGCTCGTCACCTGGGGATCGCCGCGGAGGCTCCGGGGCTGCGAGGGAAGCGGCAGCCAGCGCCGTCCGGAGCGGGGGCCGAGGCTGGAGTGGCCGGGATGGAGGAGGAAGGGAAAAAATCACAAACGAGAAACGCGGGGCACCGTTTGGGCTGACTGCCGCGGGCAGAGCTTGTTATGCCTGGGAGAAGTGGACGTGGAGACCCACTCCTTGCTGTGCGCTGGCTTCTGGGGGCATCCAGGATGTGGCACAGCTGTCTGGGTCGCTGTGAGGGAAGACGCAGTAGCGGCAGGGTAGAGGGCTTGGGGGATATGGCAAAACCAGGGGCTGTTGCTGGTGGCTGCTCCCAGCTAGAGACTGGCTGGGGAAGGTGGAAGGTGCAGACTGGGGTAGGCCAGGTACCAGCACAGCCTTGCCTCCAGGTGTGCTGCAGTCTCCCTCAGCAGATGACTTTTCTGGAGTCTAGGCAGCAGATGCCAGAAAGGATCAAGAGCGAGGTGCCCTGTGCCTCGGGGGCACCACCGGGAGGCAGGTATGCCAGCCCTTTTTTCTGCCTCTACAGGTCCTTGCTTGTAGCTTGGGCTTCCCAAGAAGAGAGAAAGCACCTGCACTGACTGGTGAGACTCACTTTTTGCCATGGGGCTGCTGACCCATGGAGGGCAACTAGGCAGTGTAGGAAGGGCAGTGTTCTCCTGCTGTGGTGGGCTGCCTTGTCTAGTGAGACCACAGCTCAGAGGGCAGCTTGTGGGGTACTCAGAAGCTGGTGCATCACTTCCCCTTCTGCTGTTGAAGAGCTGCGGTTTTTGAGTGCTGCATAATCCTGGTATTCTCTGCCTCCTTGGCTTGAGCAGAACATGCATGCCCATGCACGGTTATTCTATATATACAGACTTATATTTAGATATAAATAATTGCAGGAGAGGAATGCTGAAGTTCAAGGACTGGGAAGCTGTACAAATGCTGTATGCTCTGCCCTGTGTCTGTTCCTCTCTTTCTGCCTGCATTCAACAACTCCTGATCACTTGAGCCCAGCTCTTCAAACAGGTCCTGACAAGGGTAGCTGAACTGTGAGGCACTTTTTTAGCATGAAGACATGCTTGTGCCATGCTGCGATGTGGTCTCTTACCGCTGGTGCTCTGGCAGTGCTGGTTCTATTTTCAAGGCAGCACAGAGTTTTCAGGGGTGCCAGAGCAAGAGCCAGTTTGTGTGAAAGAAGTGTAGCAGGGGCAGTGCCCAGACGTGTTTCCCTCACTTACAGTGCCTCCTGGCTCGCAGAGATTATAAGATTGTCTGAGCTTCAGTTACTCTGTGGTGGCTGCCAACTTGGTTGTCAGTAATACTCCATGGGAGCAGGCAGAAAGGTTGTAGTCCACGACCTGCTCTGTTTAGGCTGAGGGCATCCTTCTTGTGGCCAGAAGCTATCACAGACTTGCATGAAGCAGCTTTGGAGGAGAGGGAAGCTGCAGCCTCTCGTGATGGTGCTGTGCTTGCTGGTGTCTCATCTGATGCAATGAGGAGAGGCTTTAGTGGCAAGCTTGGGTTCGTGGACTGCCATAGTGCAATCCTCTTGTCTTCAGAACTATCAGGAGGGGAGAATGTTCATCCTCCCCTCTAGTGCCTATGTAATGCCATATGGGCTGTGCAATGTCCTCATTTCCATCAGAACCAACTGCTGGTGCCAGCATTGCTGAGTGTCCCCGCAGTGTGGCTGAATCCCACATGTCAGGATCCATTGGCCAGGATGAATGGGAAGCCAGAGGAGATGTCTGCAAAATGGGAAATGTGCCCTGTTCTGTTTGAAGGTGTCTCATCCTGATATCTCAGGTTGCTGTGTCTAGGAGCCAGGCAGGGCTTCAGGTGCTTCTCAGCTTGTTCCAGCAAGGCAAGTAGCAAGAGCTACTAGCCAGAGCTGAGTGAGCCCTTGTTCCATCTTGGCATCACATGCCTACACCCACACTTAGTGGCGGTGAACTGAATTTCACTCATCAGTGCATACTTGGAGGGTAGGAGATGTCAAGGGATGAGCTCTTCAGCCTGGGAACAAGCAAAAACATGTCCTGCTGCTCAGGTGGGATCTGATGGAAGGAACTAGTCCTCCTCCAAGGAGGACTGTGTAAAATGGAGACCTTGGTACTGCTGCAGGAGCTGACTGCTGGCAGGATTCCCTGGCTTGTCGATGCTCAGCCTTCCTCTGTCCTCTGCAGTTGGCAACACTGCCAGCCTGGGACTGAGCCACCTCTTCCTGGTAGGCAGGTAGTTCCTGAACCTGTGCTGTAGGCATGGAGTGTCTGATGTGGGTATTTGCTGGGACCATCCTGGCCAGGCGTTGCCAATGTTTGTTCAGAGCCTTGGAAGACAGTGGTAATTCCTAGAAATGACTGGATCCTCCCTACCTCCCTTTTTCTGGGGATATGAGGTCACAGGGCTCAGGGCTTATTCATTTCTTGCATGATATAAGTGAATCCTGGGGAAGAGCCATGGAAACTGATGCTCAGGAGTCCCTCTGGAGTCCCCTGCAAGCTGCTGCCACCACCTGGCACTCAGGAGCTACCTGAGCCTTCAGGCTGCTGCTCTGGGGCTTTGTTTGTTTTTTCAGCCCTCTGGAGGGCTGTCTCTAGGACACCTAACCCTTTGAACCCTAGGCCGTCTCAAAAAATGAAGGTTTAGTGTTCTGGAGGTGAATTGGAGATTTCACAGCGGTCTCTGCAGGGACAGGTGGGTGGGAGGCAAGGGAAGTAATGACACGGAAACACTTGTTAAAAAAGGGGACAGTGGATGGGGCCAGGGGCAGGCTGTTATAGGGAGTAGCTTGAAGAACTTGAAGAGTTTTAGTATTCAAAGTTGCAGGTGTGATTAAGGGATTTTGACCTATGTGCTTGGCCACTGAGGTGCTGGGCATGTTTGTCCCCTTGAGGCTGGCTTTTTTAGAAGAGGATCCCCCAGATCTCAAAGTAGTTTAGCACAAGCAGTGATGGGGGTCCCCTCTTCTGTTGCCTCTGCCCTGTGCATTGTGGATGTCTCCTTTTGCTTCATGGCTGGTTGTGAGTCATCCCCTCCATCCCCTCCATCTCCCCCCACACACCTCGAGCAGCAACAGCAAGTGTGGGTGTCCATGTCTGTTCCCTCCAGGGGCAATGTCAGAGGCCAGTGCCATGCAGGAGGGAGGGGAGGCCCAAGCAGCAGCCTGCCCCTTGCCTTTCCCGAGATGTGTCTCGGTTAGTGCCTGCTAAGGGTTGAGGTGAGCTGAAGCACAGAGAAGGGAGCTGGTTGGGGTCCCACAACAGGTTCAGCTAAGCTATGGCCAGCCTTGCCCCCTAGCACTGCAGAGGTATTTCAGTGCACCTGCAATGGCAGATTTGCTTCCCACTCTCCAGTGCTGGAGCCTGAGCAGTGAGGGAGGCTCCCAGTGATGGAGGGAAACCCTGTTTGCAGTGAAGTAGGGCAAGTCTTTTGCCTCATTCCATCAGACTGCAGCGGGCAGATGACGATGGCATTTATATCAGTGCCTGCTCGCCTCCTAGTGACACTGTTCTGAGACAGATTTCTCTTTACCCAGGTTTTTTATCTGCTTGTTTGCTATGCTGGACTTATCCAAGGCTGGTTAAGAGCTCAAGGAGACAACCTTATTCAGCTGCTTCTGCGGGGGAATCTGTGGAACTGGTTGTTTGCTCCTGTGAGCCCTTCGCAGCCCGGGAGAGGAGCAGGGATGCTGCAGTTCCTACTGGGATTAGACTCTGCATCTGGCTCCTCCTCCGTCTCTGCTGTGGTTGTATCCCGTCATTGGCACTTGATCACTTTTGGAAACCCCACCAGTGCAGCCGAGGTGTATGTGTTTTACCTCAAAAGCCTAGGACAAGGCTGAGTTGTAAACAGTTTACAGCAGGGGTTAATGTGACCCCATAAAAGCACTGCAGTATCTAAATACTGCGTAGTCCTAGGAGGAGACTAATGCATGGACTAGAGCCCTGCTAACACAGTTTCTGGAACCAAGCCTGGGCTGCATCGTGCTCCCTGCCCTGGGTGGGTAACTGCAGTGGGGCTTGCCTACATCTCTGCAGGGTGACAGCCAGCATCTCCCTTCTCCTGCGACACAGGCAGTGAAGGGCTGGGAAGTGACTATGAGGTGGAATTTGCTTTTCTAAGACAGACATGTCTGAAGACCTGTCATTCTGGTGCCCCTTCCCCAGCTGGCAAATGAATGAGCTGGATGCTTTGCTTTATTCCTTGTGCTCCATTTGCAGATCTGCCTTCTAAACAAGGTGCTGTCTCTCAGCATTCACACCCCACAGACACCTCAGGTTTGGCATGTACCACTCCAAGGGCCCTGTTCAGACCCTCCCCGTGCTCCTCCTTTGGCTGAGCAGCTCCTTTAGATCCTCACAGGCAGAGCTGCCGCTGCCAGGGAAATCCTGCAACGCAGAAGGCAGCAGTGAGAGAGGAAGCCTTTAGCTGCCTGGGTAGTGGTACAGTATTCCAGCATGGGAGAGCTGTGCTGCAACCAAGCAAAGACAGAGGGGTCTGAGCAGGCTCTTGTAACTGCAGCATTGACCTCAGGAGGGGAGAGCACAGCTCAGGTGGCTCTGCCTCCTGAAATGCCCCCCCTTCTCCTCACTTCCTTTTCTCTTACCTTGGATTGCCTTCTTGTCCCATGACTGTGAGGCTGCTGCAATGGTCAGTTGCACTGGGAAGACTGGGCTGCACATGTGTCCATGCCAGCACTGCCAGCAGAGCCACCCTCACCTCTATGAGTTGCCTGCAGATCAGCACCACCCCACCTGCCAGCTCTGCCTGTCTCCAGGTCTTGCTCTCAGCTAGTGGCTTCAGAGAGATGAGCTCAGCATTACTGACACTTGGGACTGCCAGTGGGATGTACTAGCACTGCCCTTGCCAGCAGTGGTTTCTCTGGATGTACTGCCTGCTCTGCTCATTGTGGGCTGGCTGTTGGGGTGGAGGCAGGGGAGCTCCCTGCCTCCAGGAGAGAAACCTCTGTTGGAGGTTTGGGCAGGATACAGCTCTGCTGAGTGCAGTGACTGAAGTCCCACTGGCAGGCTTTGACAAGTATGGGGAGGAAAGAGTGGCCTTGGGAGTCTAGAGCACCAAACCAGGAATGAGGGGCTCTTCAGAAGAGCAAGATGCATTTCTTAAAGAAGAGGCACAGATCTGTCCCTAGACCTGCCAGTGGCCTTGTGATCTCCGGTTCTTGCTTTAATTTTCCCTTTCATGCTAGAGTGAAAGTGCCCCTCCCACTTTCTAACAGTGTGAGCCCATTCAGTTGTTTGGGATTCCTGGATGAGACACCTCTCCAGCCCAGCATGCTCAGGAGTGGCGAATAATGGAGCCAGGCTTGGACTGCGGTGCCGTGAGCAGTGTCATCACAGCTGATGTTGGCCCCTGCCACGGCAGAGGTGAGCTCAGGAGCTGCTTCTGCCTGCACATGCACAGGGAGAGCAAAGCTTGAAGCCTCTGAGTGAGTTTTGTGGCACAAAGGCTGGGGTTCTTGACCCCCTCCTCTCTCAGGTTGCACCTTTGGAGATGGCTGGATGAAATCTTCTGTATAAGAAAGCAAATAATTGCTTTGCCTGTTCTTTCTTTGGGTGGGATGATGTCAGATCTCAGAGACAAAGTTGGATCAATACTTGGGACTTGAGTGTTGCAGAATGACAGAGATTTCCTTAACCAAGCTTTTTTCATGGGTTTGTGTGAAACCCTGCACTGTTCTGTGGTAAAGGCACCAGTGCAATCCCTTTAAAAAGTCCTGTTGCAGAAGTTCTGCCTTTTCTTCACCATGAAAGACCTGAGAGCAGTTTTTTCAGAAGTGTGGGCTGTCACAGCTGAATTCCAGTGCAAGTAGGCACATTTGCCAGCAGCTATGAGTGGCCTCTTGTCCTCCTTGCTGCTGCAGATTGGTAGGATGCTCCTCCCTTTCAGCCTGAACACTTTTTAGGATGTTACTCCATATTTGCTTTCTCTCCTACCAGAGGTGCCTGCATTTCAGTTGTGGAAAACTACTTTCTCATTGGTGTGGTTTATGAAGCACTTGCGAAGTACTTCAGAGCTCCTTAGGCTGCCAAGTGTTGTAGTAGGAATTGTCATTACCAAACACAGACCTTCCCAGTTGCAGAGGGTCTGTTTCTCCATCTCAAAGGCACACAGGGCAGGTTGTGCCACGCTGGTGGAGAAATTGGAATGTTGCTGTTGGAAGGTGGGAGAATTACATTACTGGGAAGATGGGGAGAGACTCTTGTGCAGTGGGATGAGCTGTGGTGAGAGGTTCATGTGGGATGACATGAGTTAGAGCTGCCTGTGCTGGTGGGGTGGGTGCAAAAGCTGAGGAGTGTGGAGGAGACCACCCAGACTCTTACCTTGTGTGCCAATAGCTCTCCTTGGGAAGTGGCAATGGTAGGGGTTACTCCCTGTTGAAGAAGGGGAATGCTCAAGGTGCGGCTGACAGAGTTGTCCTTTGCCACTCTCCCCATGTCCAGCTGGGCTCTGTCTGTCTGCCGAGGGAAGGACAGAGCACCAGAAAGGGAGGTAGGGGTGACAGTTGGCTGCCCTGCATGACTGTCATTCTGTGAGAGATCCCAGCCTCTGCCCTGCCTGCTGCGGCCAGGAGCCCCACGGCATCCACTGTTTTGTCTTTGTTTGCAGAGCTATAGGTGCTACCACAGCACCCTGTTGCCTGCTCCCTGCTGCCAGCTGTTGCAGCCTACTGACACCTCTCTTGTTTTCTCTCTCCTTCTCCCCGGTCCCCCGGAGCAGCAGCGGCCAGTGAAGCAGTCTCTCAGCAAGTCCCTGTGCCGAGAGTCCCACTGGAAATGCCTGCTGCTATCCCTCCTCATGTATGGCTGCATGGGAGCCATGACCTGGTGCCACGTCACCAAGGTGACCCGGCTGACCTTTGACAGCGCTTACAAGGGCAAGTCCATGATGTACCATGACAGCCCCTGTTCCAACGGCTACGTCTACATCCCGCTGGCTTTCCTGGTGATGCTCTACGTGGTGTACCTGGTGGAGTGCTGGCACTGCTACACACGCAACGAGCTGCAGTACAAAGTGGACGTGGAGAGCGTGCACGAGCGTGTGCAGCGGATGCAGCAGGCGACCCCCTGCATCTGGTGGAAGGCCATCAGCTACCACTACGTGCGCAGGACCCGGCAGGTGACCCGCTACCGCAACGGGGACGCCTACACCACCACCCAAGTGTACCACGAGCGGGTCAACACCCACGTGGCAGAGGCCGAGTTTGATTATTCCAACTGTGGAGTTAAGGACATCTCCAAGGACCTCATTGACCTGGAGAGCTACCCAGCCACACGGCTCCGCTTCACCAAGTGTTTCAGCTTTGCCAATGTGGAGTCCGAGAACTCCTATCTGACCCAGCGGGCCCGCTTCTTCACGGAGAACGAGGGCCTAGACGACTACATGGAGGCCAGGGAGGGGATGCACCTCAAAAATGTGGACTTCAAGGAATATATGGTGGCCTTTTCTGACCCAGACAACCTGCCTTGGTACGTATCTCACTATGTCTTCTGGGTGGCAGCTCTGCTGACCCTGTCCTGGCCCCTGCGGGTGCTGAATGAGTACCGCACCTCCTATGTCCATTACCACGTGGAAAAACTCTTTGGGTTCGACTATGTGGCAGTGACACCGGCCGAGGAGCGCTCCTTCTGCCGGAGGATGCCCCGTGTCAACACGGTGGACAGCACTGAGCTGGAGTGGAGCATACGATCCAACCAGCAGCTGGTGCCCAGCTACTCGGAAGCAGTCCTGATGGACTTGGTGGGGCTCTCCGGCTGCACCAGCTACTCCGCCTGCCGCTACGGGGGCTACCGGCAGAACTGCGAGCGGTGCCACAGGACTATAAGCAGCTCCTCCATCTTCTCCCGCAGTGCTCTGAGCATCTGCAACGGCAGTCCCAGGATTCCCTTCAGCAGCAGCCGCTTCTCCCTGGGCCGCTTGTACGGCTCACGACGCAGCTGCCTCTGGCAGAGCCGGAGTGGCAGCCTGAACGAGCAGAGCTGCCCCACTGAGCAGACACGCCTCTCCAGCCAGGTGACTGTGGAGGAGGAAGATCCCCCTCCTTACCAGGATGCCCTCTACTTCCCTGTCCTCATTGTGCACCGCAACGAAGGCTGCCTGAACCACGACCACCGTCACCTCCATCGCAACGGGTCCTGCGTGGAGACCTCACTGTGAAAGCAGAAGGCGGTGAGATCTCATTGTCCTTTGCCTGGCCCAAGCCAGCGCAGGATTTGGGGAGAGGAGCACAAGGGGGATAACCTAGGAGGACATCAGGATGGAGTGGACATGGCATCCTGCTCCGGCAGCCAGCAAAAGCTCCCCCCGCTGTGGCTCTGACCCAGAGGGATGGATGCTGATGCTCCCCCTGACATGGCACAGAGCTCTAGACCGATCACCACATGCAAAAAAAAAAACCCAAAACGTTCAACCAAACCAACTGCAAAATCATAATTCATGGTATCAAGACCCAAAGGGGGGAATAAAACGACAGGCCTGATGCAGGGAGGGGGTGGCAGGCTTCAGGCTGTCTTGTGCTCCAAGGAACCAGCAGCCACCAAAAAGCACCCTGCTGCACGTCTGCCCACCCTGCTTCCCACACTGGAGCAAGATCCCTCACAGGGTGGAGGAGGATAGGCCCCTGGGAACAGGGTGTCGCTGCCTGTGACAGAAGGTCATGGGTACCCAGGCACGTGGAGCTGCGTGGCAGGTTAGAGCAAAGGCTGAAAGCCACCAATCCGCCTCTTCCCCCCTGACCATTCCCCACCCTCCCCACTTTTTTTTTAGACCATGCTCCGACTGTTACTTTGTTCTCACTGCTGGGAATGGCATTGCCTCCAGAGGATCCCAGGCTCAGCTCCTTAGGAAGCTTCGGTGTGCCAGCTGTGAGTCAGCATCCTCTTGGTAAAGGGTTTTCTATTGGGACATGCAGCACCAGGGAAGGGATGAATGTGCAAATCCAAATGAAGCAGAGATCTGCAGCACTACTGATGTGTTTGCTGGAGGAGGGCTCAGCTGGAAAGAGAAAAAGGGAGGCCCCTGGTGAGCTGGGGAAGAGGATGGCACTGGGACAGACATTGTGGTATCAGGTGGCACGTCAAGTGGCTGGGGACCCTTCCTGGCTTTGAAGTGGGTCCTAATTGCTTCAGCCAAGCATCAAGGAAGTCTCTGGTAGGTTCAGCTCCAGTTAACCTATTGATAATGGAGCAGCAGGTTGGTGCATGTCTGCACGAGTGAATTCTGCATGAGATCCAGCTGGGCTGTGGCAGTGGACTCTGAGCTGCAGGCTCCTGGAAGCCTCATTTTGGCAGAGAGCTCTGAGGGAGTAGAAGGGACACATGCAGAAGCATTCTGGAGCATTGAGAACTTTGGCTGGGGAAAGGAGGATCAAAAGAATTCTTTTTCTGTGGGACCTCACTATTGGTGCAGGACCTGTGTGGGAGGCATCTGCCAAGAGGGATACTCTGCAGAACAGAGGCCAGGGATACATTAGAGGAGAACCTGATTAAAACTAAATCTTTGGCATTTGAAAGAGGTTTTTACAGAGAGTTGTCAGGCTGTGAGAAGTGAGGTGACTTCTGTGTAGCTCATTAGCTACTGGATTTTTCTGCCTTGCTCTTATCAGGGCAGGTTGCTCTGAGCTATGTGCTGCCCCTTCTAGCCTGCTGGAAAGAATCTCTGACACTGGGCAAAGAGCCTTCGTGTCACTGAAGCTGCAACAGTGTTTGCAGCATGCAGACACCCAGCTTTTCCTCCTCCAGCAACACATCCCCAGATCTCTCATGTCGTTGTTCTCAGAAAAGCTGTCTCCTTTTCAGTCAGCTCTTTGGGGAATGTGTGCCAAATCAGCCAGCGATTCCTCCAGACAGCACTACTCCTCTGCTTCATCCCGCTTCCCTCATCAGCTATGGTGAACAAAAGCTAAGAGCAGCATGTCTTGGGTGACAAGAGCAAGTCCACTGGCACCTGGACATTTGTGCTTGGTGTCTGCCGAAGGGCAAACAGTGAGGCATTGTATTTAGTCCAGCCATCTTCCTCCTGCCAACTATTAATGAGGGGTCTGTCTCTATCATCGTGCTGCCGTACTGCTTTGCCTCCCAGGTCTTGAGCAGGCTGCAAGTGCACCCATGTATCACATTGGTCCTCTTTTGAAAGTAATTTCCTGCTGGCAAGCCTGGAGTGGTCAGCACCTGTGGGCATTACAGGGTTCCACTTTTCATTTCCCCCAGAGCAGTCTGTGCTGCTCTTTATGCCCTGCATATCCTGGTTAGTGTCTCTTGTCCTTCGAGTCAGCTTGTCCTCCAGGATCTAGGGTGCTAAACTACAAACGACAGTGGCTTGAACAGGAAGTCTCTTAAAATCTCACTCTGTTTATGATTCTGTTTTAGCATCTGCACTTACTTTCACTACCAGAGCTAGATGTTGGCTTAAAGAAGAGGGTCCCTTGGAGGACAGAGAAGCATAAGGTCTACAGTGTAGGCACATCCCTCTTTGCATTTTGTTCTCATTATTTTTGGCATAGATTCAGACTGGGCGAAAGCAGCCCTGGGATTTCCTTGCTTAGTAATGACATTTGGCTTGCTGTGCACTTGTGCTTCTCTCTCCAAGGGCCTAATATAAGCCAAGGCCAATGTGGAGTGTCCTCGTGACTCCAGGGAGATAATGGTGTGTGCTTGTATGTCCCAGTGAATTGAGACTGTGGAGCTGCAATGGGTCATTAGTGAGGAATGAGGTCCCCGCTTGTCCTTCCTGACATGTTCTCTTTGAAATCTCCTGCACATTGCTTAAATTAGGCTGTAATGGCTCATCTTTCTATCTCCAGCCTCCAAGATGCCTGGGACAGATGGATTTATCTAAGTTTTGGCAGGCCTTTTAGCTCCCTCGGGGAAAAGCAGTCCTCACTATAGGGACAGATTAGCAGGGTCTCTGTGCCCCCTGGCTTTAGCACCTGCAGCAGAGTTTCAGGCACCCTGTGCTTGTCTCTTTCTGGGGCTTTCCATGAGGATGCCTTGCCTTGTTCCTCTGGCCCCATTTTCACCCATGAAATCTTATTCTAGAGGTGGTCCATCCAGGTGGACATATGAATCTTTGAGGCACATCTGCTGTTCTGACCAACAGTATCCATACAGTCTTCCTGTTGCTGAACACGTTCCCCATGTACATGATGCCAGCTGCAGCCAGGTCCCAGCTGTAGTCCCCGTGCTACTGCTTGTGGCTGGTGCAGACCCACAGTACTCTGAGAAGTGGGACCTCTCTAGTCAATGTTCATGCATGCCAGGATTTCTCAGAGGTCCCATCCCTCATATTCTTGGCCCTGCTACCCAAATACAGCTGGTAGAACTGCCCCTGTGGTCCATCCTATTCCATTTTCTCAAAGATAGAGACATGCCTCAGGCTCAGGAAAGGAGGATGGTACACTTTGACATGGTAGGGGAGCAGGACTGGGCAGCAGGGACAGGAGCTGCCTGGTGGCTTGGCAGAGAAGTGGTGGAGCTGAAAAGGAGAAACTGAAACTAGGGCTCATCCTGGCATGTCTAGTCAGGCAGGAAAGCTCAGAGCAGAAAACTGGGTCTCCCTTCTGTCTTCTGGCATGGGACACTACTCCTGGCATGGGACACTGCTGGCAAAGAGGGTTTCTTCCTAAGTGTCGGTGAGAGACCGCAGTGCCCTGGGCCAAGGGCAGCTGCTGTAATTCTCCTTACAGCTCAGGTTATGAGCACAGACACCCAGAGATGGCCTGTCCGTGTTCTGGCACACGGCCTCTCCATGGTGGTCCCATCTCCTGGTACGTACACATCACCCACCACAGCTCTGGGCTGTGCAGCAGTCAGATGTCCGCTCTTCCTGAGACGTGGATCTGCTCTCTGCCATATCCACGTTGGGGATGACGATTCCTTTGGCAGGTCATTCAATGGCCCAATCTTCTCCTCTCAGGGTAGCCTTCTCCCTTATATCTAACCTGAGTTCTACCTGCTGTATCTTAATCCCATTACTTCTCCGCTGACTGGTGAGTCTGATTGGCTCTGTTCCTTTTTCTCGTGGCCTTCCTGACACAAGTAGGCCTGTTATCTGTAGCCTTCTCCTCACCAGTCTCAGAGTCTTGATCTCACTTGCCAGACCCTGGCTTGAGTGGTGATGCAGAAATTTTCACTGTGTAGTGAGTATGTCACTCCTGAACCTGGCCTGGGCAAGAGGGCCAAAGGTGCAAGCAATGCCTTGGTCTGTCAGGGTGGCTGTGTCCTCATTTCTGGTGCAGATGACTTCTTCAGAGTGAGCAGAGTATACAGAGCTGCTGGCTGCTTACACAAGGAAAGCAGGGCAGCGTGCATCACCCTCTGGGAAGGTCAAAGCTGGGTGCTTGTCAGTATGATGGGGGCAATAACTAGGAGGATCTCTGCAGTCAGATGGCTTTGGTTTTTTCCATGCGTGATTCAAACATTGCGGGTTTCCATGGGCTGAGAGTCAGGCTCAGCATTGCACTTAGCAGTAGACTTTCCTCATATACCAGTGGGAGAGAGGCAGGAATGCTACCAGCTCCTCTTTGTGGCCCTTCACGGTGCTAATGCAACTCAGAAGAGAACTTACTGCTGCAAGGCTGGAGAATTAGTTTGGGCTATTTGGTGTTTCCATTGCTGTCAATATACTTGTCAGGTACTTAAAAGCTCTCCAGCTTTTCTGAACTAGAGAAGAAGAAAGAGAATGAGTGTGTGAGAAGCTCTGGATTAGCTGATCATCACGACACATCACCACCCTTTTTTCTATCTTTCAGCACAGTAGAAGTTTCCACATAGTGCCTAGCACCTTGCTTGTGCGGAACCAGTCGATGACACCCACCAGCCAAGTGGCACTTTGAGCCTCTGTGTGCTGTGTCTCACTCCACACCAAGGAGGGAGGTTTCAGAGGGAGCTGCCAGGGTGAGCAGCTGTAGGGGCATTCGTTAGGATGGGGAGAGGGAATCTGAGCCTATGGCCAAGGCCAGGCCTTCCAGGCAAATATGCAGTATTAAGGCTGGGGAAGCTGCTGTTCATCTGTTGTGAAACAAATGCACCCCCCTTCCTTTCTGCTCCCCATAAAATGCACATTAGAGATCCAGCTGGTCCCTGCTCTCTCTGTTGTCTCTTCACTCAAGAGGCTGCAGAGTTGTTTAATAACTGATGGATGCCCATGGGGTGAGAACTGCAGGAAAGGATTTAAGTGGAAGTTAAAGAAAGTTAGGTGGCATCTGATGCCAGTAAAAGCACCTGCTGATTAGCAGGTGGGATGAATAATGTCTTTTTAGCTCTCCTTCCAATCACTTCTAAGCCTTTCCATCCACAGCTTCAGTACTGTCTAATGTCACCAGGGTGCTGCCTTTGGCAGGGTACAGACTTTGCTGCAGTGTGCTCCTACTCTGCTGCAGTTGCTGTAGGGTTGGGTCTGAAAAGCTACAACTCCACCAAGATGTTGTGTTACCAAAGAGCCGTAAGTCTCAAGTTGGGATATGTCCTTCTGATCGTGTTTCATTCATATTCAGTGGTTAGAATAAAGTCTGTAGGAGTATGATCTGCATTCAAGTAATGTCAGAAATTAAACAGTTTAAGGGATAGCTCTGTCTGGTGCTGCTGCCTCCTGTGGTGCACTTGGGCCCACACTCTGCACTGACCCAGGTATGCATGGGGACCAAAGGCTGGTTCTTAGGGCCTGGGACCCCAGTGGGGACTTGGGGCTGAGCCTGCCTAGGACTGTTTTCCCTGTGGGCATTCTGGAAAAAATGGAAAGGGGTCATAGTCACACTTCAGGTAGAAATTTATGGGCTATGTTCATTCCTAGTGTAATTTTACTGAAGCCAGTGGTACTATACTAATGTGAGGTTGGCTTAGCAGCTCCTCAGAGGGGTCTGTCCTTGAGTCCAGAAAAATTGATCTGTCACAGTGTTGCTTTGATTCAGAGATTTTTTGTTGGGACTTGGCCAATGTGAATGAATGTTGAATAGCTGTAGTTTCTACAAGCAGTGGGTTGAATTGTTCTGCTCTACTGCCTCCATCACAGCTGCTCCGCCAAGGGGAACATTATGCCCATGGATGTGATCTCGTCAACTCCCTCAAAAGCAAGCTAACAAGCAAACTGACCTCCACAGCATCTCCACGGCACTGGGAAAGGAGCCTTCTCCCACAGGACCATAGCCTTTCCACCTCTGAGGTAAAAGAGGTCCCAAGGACTGAACTGAACCTGCAAGACCCATGGCCTCGTGGCCTGCCCCTCCTCCTTCCCTCCTTACCTCATGCCTGTCTTGGGGGAGGGACAGTTTCCCTGTGGAGTTCAACAAGCTCCTCTTCCTGCAGCTCGTAAACAGGCTCTACTAACAGGTATATCATCCACCTATGCAACTCTTCCAGAAGCTGCCAGATTTTCAGGAGCCCATTACAGTGTGCAGCGTGGCCATCCAGCATGGAGAATAAGCACAGCGGCTGCTGGAAAGCTAAGTGGGTTTTATTCCTCCCCCATTCCCGAGGAAGACTCTTTTTGTTGGGCCATTTTGTTTGTTCGTTTGTTTGGTTTTTGTAAACTTCATTAGGGGGAAATGAAGCTTGTGATAAATTGCTGCCCATCCTGAATGCTCCCCAGTCCTTCGAACTCTGTGAATGGGTGGATCACCTACTGTGATTATAATTTAGTGGATTTTGTAGAACAAAATAACTTCACACACAGACACATGAGGTTCTTTCACTCTCCATCAGCACAAGCTGCTTCTGCAATCTTAGCTGCTCACATTAGTGAAAGAAGAAGCCTAGCTAGAATGTGGTGAGATGATGTAGTACTTTGTATCAGTCCCATGGTCCCAACCTCCATTAGCAGTGCCCTCAGCTGAGCTGCCGTGAATGAATTCAGACTTTGGATGGCAGCCCATGAGCCAGTCAGGGTGAAAGTTTGGAAAATCCCAAGCCTGAGTCTATGCACATTTCCAGAAGCAGATGCAGGATCAGCTGAAAGCAGGCATCACCTCCTGCTCGAAGCTGGTGGGCTCTGTGCTGCACCTGCCCCCCAGGAAGAGCCTGTCCCCAGGGGCTGAGCAGAGGGGAGCCAGATTAGCAGTGTCTGGTGGAGCAGCACTGCTCAGCTGGCTGGGGAAACAGCGGTGACAGCTAGACCCCAAAATAACAGGATTTCACTTTGGAAATGCCAACGGCTTTTTTAAGCTGATATGCAACTAGAAGGCCTTAACAGCTGTGAGAAGTGTTTCACATTGCCGTTCCTTGCTTATCAAAAAAAAAAAAAAAAAGATTTTTGGTGATGATGTGAGTTTAAACTCTCTGCTCCTTCCATCTCTGTTAGTAATGTGCCGTGCTGGTGGAGAAGGAATGTCCAAGGCAGATCAGGATGGTTGCCCTGTGGCTTTGCTGTGGTGTAGGCTCATCAGGAATGGAGGCCAGTGTTTAAAATCTTTCTCTGCCCCTGGAGGTGTGACATGGCCATCCACCCAGACGTGGCAGGGTGGGGTTCTGCTCGCTCGTGCCCAGCTGGGATCTCTGGCCCTGCGGAGGGTTGATATGTTTGTGGCTTTGGTGTGGTGTCACCCATCCACCCTTGCAGCAAGGGCTTTTCAGGGTGACAGAGCATTGCTTGTTCCTCGTGAGAGGAAACTCCTGACCTGGTTTCTGTGAGATGGTGTGAAGTGTCACATTTGCTGCAGCGAGTGGCAGGGAGCAGGGATAAAAGCATGGAGCAAGCTGTGTTTGGGAACAAGCTAATCCATTGCTGGCTCTGAAACTGGAGAGCTGCCGGATCTGCTCCCTGGACAACGCTTTCCAGCTCTTCTCACTCTCCCCAAACCCAATGTGCAAACTGTCATTCCTCTGAGCTAGCCAAAGCACTCCCCTCTCCTGAACTCCTCTGAGGCCATGCATTCGCATCATTTTGGTCCCCTCCCTGCTGGGCACCATGGGCTAGCCATGAAATGCCAGCAGATGCATGATGACCACAGGCATGCTGGTGGCCAGACTTCACCATACCCTGCCTGTGCACAGCCTTCCAGCAGCGCTCCCTGCCCTGGCATGCCCACTGCTTGCTTGCTGCAGAGCAACCGCAGCACATCCTGGCATCACTTTGGCATAACTGTGCTTTCCTAGAGAATTTCATAGCACTTGTCCTAAGTTAGAAAACAGAAGGCCTTGATGTTTTGGTGGTCCTGGTCTCCAGACCAGGGAGGAGAGAAGAGGTAGGTCAGCTGTTGTGGCAGTATGGAGCCAAGAGACAGCATCATGGTGAAAGCAGCATATCTGCTGAAGAAGTCTCCAAACATGGGCTCTGTCCTTCACTGGGGCTGAGGGCAGCTGACAGAGGGCAGAATAGGATGTGAATGCTCAACAAGACATGGGAGAAAGATATCTGCTCGAGAACAGCTGTAAAAGGCTTTACAAAGGTGGTTTTTACAGGAGACAGAAGGCAAAATGGGGCAGGAGGATGCGGTGCTGGAGCAATAGTGCTGCAAGGCAGGCAGGGTGGGGGGAAATGGAGCAGGGCATTTGGTAGAGAAGCTCAGAGTGGGCTTTCAAAGCAATTTGTAAGCCAGAGGAGAAAGGTAGAAGGTATTCCTAAGCTGAGGTGCCTGGCTGCATTGCTGGAGCAGCAACGTTGCCTCCAAGCCCAGCACTGACAGCTTGAGCGCATGTCATCAGCCACGATGGCTAATGCAGCCACAAGGTGTAAATGTCACTAATGAATAAATTGCCTTGTGCCTTGGAGAGGCTAATCCATCACGGCCAGAGACAGGGATCTGACAAGCCTGGCTATTTCAGGCATACCCTGTAGGGAGGAGGAACACTTAGTTTCTGAGCCATCCCCTCCACCTAGAGAAGCCGATGCAGGACTTGTCTCTGTGCCACTTCCCATCTTCCCTGCCATATGAGCTCAGGCTTCATCCCTCTTCACTGCAACTGAAGAAGCACAAAAGGATCTAGGTTAGTCAGAAGTGCCCTGTCAGCAGGGTGGTACATGGGGCTAGCTGGTGATTGAGTTTGGAGGCAAGCTGCTAGACACAGGGCACAGGTGCTGCAGGGGTGATGGAATACAGTGGTGGGTACCCAGTGATTGACTGGGAGAGCTTGTGTTAGTTGTCTGGGTGTGTTTCAGGCCAGGAGTGCTTGGCACTGTGTTTTAGAAGAGTGGTGTTTCCTCCTCACCCCACTGTGCCATCCCAGAGGCAGTGCACAGGACCCCCATTTTAAGCACCCTCTGTGCTGTTAAACCCTGGGGTTTAACAACCCTTGGCTGACTGTGCAGAGGGCCAGCAGGTACCAAACAGGCAGGGACAGCCCAGCCTAGACAAATGCAGCTCCATGGGAGCAAAGGGAGGCTGAACACAGCAACCGTTTCTGTGCACAGCCTCTGCTGATCATTGTGGCAGCTTGCTCCTTTTCCCCGAGCTGGTGCTCAAAATCAACCTGCCATCCTGTTTGTGGCATATGCCAGTGTGACACCTTGCAAATCGATGCCTGGGTCTCTGTGAGCAGAAACCGCCAGGCTTGGGAAGCTGGCCACTGTCTCCTGCTGCCGCGTGCGCTCTGCTCAGAGCAGCGGAAGCCGGGCTCGCCATCTGCTGTGGGAGGGAGCCAGCCGGGTGCCCCTGCTCCGCCCGGGATCTGGGGGGATACCCACCAGCACAGCCTGAGGGCAAGCCCTCGTGTCGTACCCCCTAATTTACCTTCCAACCCCCCCGTCTCTCACTATCTCTCTGGCACAGACCCATAGGTGAGGGCATGCTCCCAGCCTGACTCTGCTGAGTGCCGATGGTGCTGTGTTAGTGGGTAGTGGCAGTGCCCAAGCTCGTTCCCTCCTCCAGACAGAGGCTCACAAATGGCCCCTCCTTGTCAAAGCCTGCCAGTACTCCCTGGAGATACATCTCATGGGAGAGCTAAGGTATCTGTTCTGGCCCTGCACTCAGCACAGTGACCAGCCAGTTACCCACCCTGTGGTAGCTGGACCTTGAGCTGACAAGTGACCTACCAACACCAGGAATGTTCACACTCCAACAATCTGCTGTTGCTGTCTGGCCAGAGTGTGTGGCATTTGAAATGGTTTCAGCCCTTGCAGACTGGCAGATAGTTATCTGTTGGTCTTGGCTGTGGGCAAGTGGTTCAGGCTACTTGGTTTGGACTTGGATTTTTCGCCAGGAGATTGATGGGAGAGAGGGCAAAGAGCTCTCCAGACGACAGCTACCTGTCCAGGCATTCCTGCTTGTGGCAGCCCAGGAGTGGGTTTGAAGGGCACTTAAGTGATGTTAACAGTCTCAGCTGTTAGCAGGAAAATGACCAGTGAATATCTTGGAAAGCAAGTCAGAAGTTGTTCTAGTGATGACGTGTTTTCCCAAGCCCTTTTCTTTCCGTCCCCTGTCCTCACTGGCTCTGGTGACCAATTCCTCCTCATGTGTCTGCTAGCATGTCTGCAGAATCTCATCACTGCCCACCCAGCATGAGCTTTCATTGCACAATTGGCTGACCAGCTGCAGCCCTGTCCTTGGAGCTACAGGCAGGCTTGCCTAGGACCAGGCCACCCCCATTAAAACCCCCACCCTCGCTGCTGGAGCTGTTGCTTCATCAGCCTGATGCTCATCTGGGTCTTTTCTGCTGTTTCTGAACATGAGTTCTCATCTCATTGAGGTGTGTCATCCAGTGAAAATATTTTGTAAATGCAAATAAAAATAAATAAGTATATTCAATACCTCGGTCTCGAGGATGGGAAACAAGAAGTGGGAAATGCCCAGGTTGGGAAGTTTCACAGCTGCTACTGCTGGTTAGGAATTCTGGATGTAGCCCCTGCAGCATCCATCACTAGTTGGGAAGGGACCTACACAAACCTGTGAGGGCTTGGGGCTGAGCCCTGTCAGCACCCCTTGTGTGGCCCCTGCTGTCAGGCAGCCTCGCACTCCATCCTTTCTGATCTATATGGGCGTGACGTGCAGGTGAAGGTCCTGTCAGCCAGGGGCCAGTGGCACTGTCGGTGTCTGTATCCATCAGGCAGGGCAAGGCAGAAGCGGGTATGTGGTGAATAAATTCTTTTGTGAACACTGGGAAATGGTTTTTACTTTTCAACTCTGTCAATATGATCTAGCTCTGTCTGTCTCTCTATATATGTACAAACAGTATATCACAATGTTGCCTTTTTTGTTGGAAATATCAAAGTACAAAGATTGTAAACCAAATCGGTGTAATAAAAGTTTCAGATGATTCACTGAGGTGGTTGCCAGCAGTGGGTCTGTGAGCACTGGTATTGGGCAGGGCTTGGAGGCATGGGAAGCTCCTGCATTGCTCAGAGGGTGGGAGGGAATGGAAGTCAACGCACTTGCTTAATTCCCTGGTATCTCCTGAGCAGAGTGGTCAGTGGACCAACTCAAGTATGTGCCTTGTCCCATCCTCAGGTGACTACAGCCTGTAGAGCAAAAGGAAGCTGCTCCATTTTAGTCCAAGCCCAAGGAAGCTGCACTGTTTTCAAACTTGTGAGCTATGTGGGCCAGCAGTACTGAAGGAACTCCTCCAGCTTGAAGTTATGCAAAGCACAGATTGTTTTGGACAGGTTTGCCCAGAAAAGCACTGCTAGGTAAGGTAAGCATCTGGTTGTAAAAAATTCACCTGTTGCAAAGCAGGCTAGCACTGATCAAAAGCAGAGCAACCCAAAGCAGGAAACCATGGTGGTGAGACCTCTTGATTTATTGAATTTATTTACTTTTCACCACCCATATCAGATTCCAGACAGATTTTACCCTAAATACAAATAGATTATTGAGCAGAGCAATAGCCAGAAAAAGCTGCTAAGGAACTAGAAACAACATTCCCTAAATCCTCTCTCCCTCTCACATCCTCCTCAGCAAAACCTTAAAGTCAGGTCTCTGGACTAGACCATTTAGGTGGCAGAGACTTCATCTTAGCTGCTTTACAGGTGAAACAATATTCAATCACATGAACTAAGCTTGCTGCTGGAGCATATAAAAGCATCATAGGAGGTGAGATTTAAGGTGCAGTGAGAGAGGGCTTGTCTTGGTTTGAATGACAGGTGTCTGCTAAGGAAGGCTGGAGCCTCCCTTGGAATGAAGAATGTCAACTTCCTCCCTCTGAAGGGGCTCTCAGGAAAAAATATGGGAATAGGAATAACAATTTTTTATTAGGACGACTAAAATAAAACAAGCATGCAGTATTAAAAATAAAAAACAAACCCACTGATAGAGTCAGAATACAACCTGATACCCTGTTGGTCAGGGTGTTGGTAGCAGTCACATTAAATGGTGGCTGCAAGTCCTTTTGGAGTGGCAGATGTGGCTCTGTTGAAGCAGTGATCCTGGAGAGAGGTGCAGCCCACCACTGAAGGTCCTGTGGTGATGGATGGGCCTGGTCTTCCTCTGGGAGTCCAGTGGAAAAGGCTGCTTGTTGTTCCAAGTGTCAGGTTTTTATCCAGGTAGGAATGCTTGGCTCCTCCCCCTGGATGGAGCATTTCCCAATGGAATGATGTAATTTTGTCAGTGAAACTCAATGGCTCATTAGCAGAAGATCTCTCCCTGGAGGGAGGATGGGTCGTGGAAGAGATAAAGAAACTGCTCTCGCTGGTTTCTTATCAGCTGGCCCATTGACAGAAGATTACACCACCCCCCACCCCAGTTCCAACAGATGGTTATAGAATACACATTTCTGTTTACATTCTGTACTGCAACCCATAACAGGGCTTAAGAGGTAGATTACTCTGTGGTGCCACTACAGGGCCTTGAAATCTAATGTCTGTCTTCAGTTAAGTCACAGGTTGGATGATGGGGGTCTGGGAAAGGCTGCAATGGCAGCCACAAGAGAAGTGTTTCGCAGAAAAGCAAGTATAACTAAGACCCTGAAGTAAAGAGTTTCCGAGACTGTGCACCCAAAGCTCATTGCTCTCTGGAGCACTTTATTCAGAGGGGTTCAGTGGTGGAGTGCTGCTGAGATTCCAGCCTTGCTGCTTCTCGATTGGCCCACACAATTTCGTGAATGAGGAAATCAGTCTCCTGTTCCACCTCTGCGTGGCGGAGATCAAGCTCGGTCAAAGTCGTGTTGTTTGTCAGCCCTTCAAGCAGCTGCTTCCCACCATCCTGAAAAAAGGATGAGAGAGGATGGTTAAACGAGGACATCCAAAACAGAAGTGTATTGCTCCTTTTCCCTCCTCCCCAGGGCAACTTCTGCTGCTCTGAGTGGGAGGTCCATGAGATGGTGCCAAAAGGGATAAAGGCCTCCACCCAGGTCCGAAATGTTGCTCACAGGAGAAGTGCAGAGCAGGAGTGTAACCTTATGCACCTCTCTGTGATATGACACATGCTAATGACTCCCTCTGGGTACCATGTCAGGAGTTCTCAAGCTCATGCTGGTTAATAACACATTTGGCAATGATAACCTGAGAGGAGTCTGCTCTCCCTTGTCCCCTGGTTCCCAGCTTACTGCTGGCTGGAGACAAATGGATTAGAGTGCTGTTCCTCATCTTGGCAGTTGTGAGAGCCCCAGAACTGGCAGTTTTCTATCTAGATGCCATTTCCCAGACTGGGTTGGCTTTCCTGAGGGGAATATCTCATGTAACTGAAGACCAGCCTGCAGAAAATGTGATGTAGCCTTAGGGAGGCATTCCCTCTCCCCCTCCCCCCAGTACATGAAGCACTGTATTTAGGGATGTGACAATTTGAACTATTTTCTGCTGTTGCTATTTTCTTTTAGGTACCAAATACACTTCCTGCCCCTTCTCCTCCATCCCCTCATCACAACATCCTGCCTCATAGCCCTTTTGCCAAAAAAGGCAGAGCAAAAAGGACTGGGAAGAGCTCTCTTTTTAACAGAAGTCAGAATTGAATGCATCTCTAGCAAATCCCCCAATTTTCTCAAAGATAATACTACTAGCCACCTTTTGGGATGCCTTGGAACTTCACAAGTGGGTAACAGGAGAGCTCATCAGAAGGAAGATACTAAGCACAGAGATTATTATTTACTAAACAAAAATCCTTCTATCTTTTCCAACCTTTGCCCCTTTGTATCATTAAATTCAAATGGTTTTCCACATCCAACACCATAAAACTCAGAACTCACAAAGGGTTTTCTGCCATCAAATCCTTTTAAAACTCTTGTCAAACACATTGATGCCAATATTCCTGCCAGCAGGGACAGCTGGTCTTGCCGTCTCTTTATTTGACAGTGAGAATAATTGAGGCAGCGCAGAAAGTTTAAAAGCCAGCATGATTGCTTTTGGCTGTCTAGTTTCAGATTTCTAAAGCTCTTTTTAATCAGCAGAAGAGAAGCGGTCTGGTTTGTGGGCATGTTGCATACTGCAGCTCTTAGGGATGTAGTAAGATCTGTGGATGCTCTTTGTCTAGAAAATGTAAGCCTGTGTTTTAGGAGCCGCTTACAAGCACACAGACATGACACTCCTGACCCACCGCACTGCTCCCAGGCCGCAGGGGGAGTTAAAGAAGCTCAACAACCAAGCCAATTTTCTAACAGTCTCCTCTGAGTGTGTGATGGACAGGAGAAATTCTGGGAACGGTGACACTATCTGTGTGCTGCTGAGTGACAGATGGCACAGCAGATCCAAAGCACAGAGGATATGCATGAGACCCTCATCTCATGCCGCTTTATCATTAACTACGCTCACATGTGCAAAGCTTCTGCGATTTTTCCCAAACATACTTCCTGGTTTTCAGTTTCCTGGGGGGAAAATCCCCCTCTGCCCAAAAGCCCAAAGCCTCAAAGACAGATTCAGCCCTATGAACAGAGCTAGAGGTAACAAGTGAAGTAAATGCATGTTCATGCAGAGAAGGTGTCCTTCTCTTTCCTGACATCTGCTACAGTCTCTTCCCTGCTCACAACTGATTGTTATCATAGCAAGAACGCAAAATGAGGGATGCATTTGCCTCTGTGGCTTTGAAACAGATTCAGGATCTGCTTTGCAAGGCCACCACGCAGGCTCACAGACTGCAGGGAGAAGAGGCTTCTCTTACCAGCCCCAGGTGGTTGCATGAGAAGTTGATACTTGTCAGAGTGGTGTTCTGAGCCAGGACCTGCGAGAACACTGCCGCAGTTGGCTCTGACAGGTTATTACTTCCCAGATGGAGGAACTTCAGGCTGGTGTTGGTCAGCAGGGCTCGGCCAATCGCCTCCCCACCTTTGTCCTCCACGAAGTTGAGGCGCAGATTCAGGGACGTCAGGGTGGAGCTCTCAGCCAGGCCTTGAGCAAGAGCCTGAGCCCCCAGGTGACAGATCTGATTGTTACACAGATCGAGGGTTTCTAATTTGCTGTGGCTGATCAGCTTGCCAAGAGCTTGTGCCCCGTGGTCCCTTATGAGATTGTGGGACAAATCCAGCTCCAACAAGCAAGGGTGATGCTGCAAGTTACGGGCCAGGAGCTTGATCTTATCATCATCCACTTTGCTTCGTGTCAGCTTTAAAACCTGTGGGCATAAAAACCAGGGTCACTATAATAGCCAATGCTTTGAACTGAGCTTTGTACAAGATCATCACAGAGTTAAACCTATGGTCCACCAGACAGGATTCCATCTCCCTTCACTTCAGACAACTTTAGCTAGCTGGCTCAAGTAGTTGCTTTCCTAGTGGGCAGATATGTCCAGCAAGCAGGGCATGCCACTGATGTCCCATGCCTATTCTAGGGGAAAAGGGTTTGCCTCCTGGAAATGCCTGCTCCTCTCCCTGGACTGCACAAGATCTCTAACTGGGGCTAAATTAAATCAAGATAAAGCTGTCCAAACATCTGCAGCAACTAGCAGCAGAACCTACCCAGGATCACAGTCAAACCTGTCTGAATGAACACATGCACCAGTGGTAACCACCACACAATGTCCTGTGTAGCGGGGGCATCTTAACAGCCACAAGAGATGTAATTTCTCTTCTGGAAGCCATATTTCCCAGAGCATGCCAGTCTGTGGGGAGTTCATCCAGCTCACTCTGGCTCCACTCTGGATAGCAATGCCCACTGGTGTTTTGGAGGGGCTGAGAATCTGCGCTGCAGTTGTCATAGAGCTGAAGATACTGTTAGTGCTTAGGAGGAAAATCCCTTATTGCTCTAAGGCAAGTGTGAATGTTTCCCCACGCTGTTCTTGGGGGTCTTTGGTCCTCTGGGAGAGGCTGACACACATTTACTGAACTACCAAAAACTCCTTATAAAAAGCTCCCTCTGGACTTTTCCTCTCCTCCCTCAGAGAACTATATGAGGAGTTAAAACAGTGGAGTGCTGCTGCCCCTTACGCTACAAGCAACAGGTTTTGTGGGATCAAGTATTTTTCTCACTGATCCTCTGACAACCCATTCTAACAAGGGCATGGCAGAACAAGATACTCAGCACGAGGCCAGCAGGTTAAGATCTCTGCACTCTGTCTGTGTCTGTAACTTACAAATGGAAGGGTGCTACCAGCAAGCAAAACTGGTCCCTGTATTTCTATCCACAGGCAATTTGAAGATCTAGCTGAGGGAGTAAGGTTCAGTTTGGGGTATATTACTTTCAAGTTACGGCACATCTTCAATGCAGCAGCCAAGTTGGAGCAGTCTAGCTCAGTGAAGTTAAAGAGGCTCCACTCAAAGTTCATGCCGCAGCTCTTCACTCCATAAGTGAGATGAAGTGCTTCAAGGTGAGGGAGAGCAGTAATGCAATCTTTCAGGTCATAGTGATGCATGTAGACCTCCCCAACTTCAGCATCATCCTCTGTGTCAGAGACATCTTTGCTCTCCTCCTTTTGAGGCACTCGCAAAGGTGGCAGGAACTGATGGATCTCCAGTTTCCGCACGTAGCCCTTGCAGAGGGGGATGAGCTCTAGGACCTCTTTGGGGTCTGTGGTGTTAGGAATGAAAAACTTCAAAACGTTCTCCAGGTGACGTTCAAAGAACATCCGTTTCCAGCTGTCTCCATAGATGGAGACATCACACACTTCCCAGCGCTCCATACAGCACCTCTTCCAGTAGTCCTCATGGCTTACTATGTTGGCAGTCACAGTGAGTGGAAGGCTGGTGGAGAGCCTGTCCACCACCTTCTTTTGGTGCTCAGGCAGAAGATAGTTCAAAATAGGGTTCTCTGGAAGAGATAAAAAGAATGTAAGGTTGGTCTGGGCATAGGAACAGTTACTGGCACTGTGGTTCTGACACCCCAGCTGTGTGCCCATGCCCTTCCCTCTGCTGATACTGGCTCTCTCCTTGGTTGCCAGAAGCTGGAGCACAGAGCTAAGTCCACAGAAGACATGTAGGATTCATTTATACATTTCCATATATGATTTTTAACTTTTACAGTGATACATCAGTGTAATTGGGTTTACTCTCATAATATTTGGGAACTGTGCCAGAAACTGAACTCCCCATTTAAACTTAGTTTGAATGCAGTTTATATTCAGAGCAGGAATTCTGCTCCCAAGAGAAATAATTCAGCCTTACAGTGATGGGAGAGCTTGGCCTGCCATTTGCTGAACTTTCTCCCTTTCGGTTTCTAAGCATATTGAAGAACAGTATTTGAGAACTGTGTGCTTTTCATGCAGATCCTTGTGCCTATTTATCTTAATTCAAGCATCCATCTTACCTCAAATTGATTCCTGTTCCTTTTTGCTGAGGCACACTCCTAGCTTTTAGGTCCACTGTTTAAATAAAAGTTCTGTTTTCACAGGTACTCTTTCCCCTGGGTCTCTTTCCCAATTCTTGCCCTAAGTCTCAGCTGTCTTCTCTGGTGGAAGCTCTTTGTGGCAAGAAATGCCAGAGAAAAGCCATGTGTACTCACACCATGAATATTTGGTTACATGTACACAGTTGTGTTGAGTAACATAAATCATCTGTGGAGAAATCTATCTGTGCATGGGAAACCAGATTATGAAACACAAAGTTAGGTTAACTTTATATTTCCTCTATTTCTGGGGCATTCCCTTCCTAAGTACACTGACAGTTTTATCACAGCCTCTTCCTGGAGTCTGTTTTCCAGTGTCCCACAGCTGCCACTGCAGTGACCTTCTCTGCAAAGTCCCATGACACAAGCAGAGATGGGGCACATTTGGGCAGGACTGGGCTAGCTTCACTCTGGCTCACTCAGGCCCTGCCATGGGCAAAGTGCTGCCTCAGAGCTCAGGTAACAGCATGAGGGTCCCCATGAAAACAAGCACACTGCTTTTATGCATGAACAAAGCAGGTCCAATGCATTTGGCATCAAACTGACTGATCAGGCTGCTAGGGCTGCAAGGCTGTCCTAGCTCAGACCCTCAAGTACCATCAGCTCCTGGCACACGGCAGCACTGAGCTCCTCTGTACTGTTTTATGGTCCCAGTGTGGATATAGCCTCAAAACTATCTTTGGTCTTTGCTGCCACTTCACTGAGTCAGCCAAAAAGACAGGTAGGCCCTTCTTTTCCCCCTCCCAGTCAGTTCTCAGATGAGACATGCTGCTTCTGTTTTGCTGTGTTTCATCAGTCCACCTCCTTCAAAAGCACATTCCCTGCCTGAGGATATAACTTGTCACATCACCACCAAAAGCCATGGAGGAGGGCTGAGTCTATGAGTACAATGCTGAGATGATAGCTCCTCTGGGCAGGAGCAATTCTCCATCTCTTTGTACAGCACTCAGTACACCGAGAGTGCCATCCTTGAGCGCTACCCTAAGGTCTATATGAATGAAGAGCAGGAAACAGCAACTGCACAGCCCCAGTCATGGTTGAGGTGAGTCCAGAAGAGCATGGATGGAAGAAGATGTGAGAGAACAAGGTCAGTACAGAGTCACATCCTGGACTGCAGCCCAGAGGACCACAGCCATCCCTGAAGTGTACAAATCCATACTTAGCAACTAAACAGTCTGTTTAACTGGCTGCCCACGGGGATATTTCTCCCCATCTGTTCCTTTGGCAGGGCTGGGTGCCACACTGCCTTCAGATGCATCTGCCTGCCTTGCTGACCCTCTGGTCTCTGGGACTGACCCTCTCTCCATGTGTCCCAGGGTAAATGTGCTCCCACTCACTTTCGAAATTGTGAGCGATGTGCTGGATGCAGAGCTCGGTGAGGTGGGGGACAGTGACCAGGGACCAGCTGGGATCCTCAGTGATGCAGCGGGGTGTGTAGAATGAGCCACCATCGAGGCTGGCCTGAGGTGGACATTGTGAGGGAATGGCTCTGCTCTTGTCACCATTTGCTGGCTGCTGCATCCTTGTTTCAGGACCTACTTCTCCTTTGGGAGAAGCAAGGGGGAAATTCCTTGAGAGTCACTACTACGTGGTTACCTGCAAAAGAAAAAGACAGCTTTAGAAATAAACCAGCAATATTAATGGTCAGCTCACATTGCTCTCCTATAACCCACTTGTCCTTTGCCTGCCTCCTCTGCTTTGGACTGGAAGCACTGCAGCCAAACAACTATTACTCAGGCTCATCTTTATACTCTGCCCTGTGCAAAGAGGTCTCTAGGCACCACATGCAATAAGGAGATAATAACGTGGTGCTAATTCAGAGTGCTGTTGAAGAGGATGGACAGGAATTGATTGTTTACTGTCTTTTCCAATAAAAGTAATAGGGGAAGCTGTCAGGAGCTAGGCTTAAAGCAAAGGGCTCTTCACACAGGCTGCAATTGAACTGGGGAATTCCTTGCCACAGGATGGTGTGGATGCTAGGAGTCTGTGCAGACTCTGGGAAAAGTCCATGGAAGAGAAAGCCTTTGAGAATGAAATACACAGAAGTCACGTGGCTCAGTGTGAGTAGCCGAACACAGCTAGAGGTGGGGAGAGTGCTGGAAGAAAGAACACAAACTTGCATTGTTTTTTAGCTCTTCTCCAGTGTCTCCTTCTAGCCACTCTCAGAGATGGGCTTTTGGGCCAGCTATCCCCTGGCTTGATCCAGTATGCCTGTTCTTATAATTCTCTAAAGACAGATGCTTTACAGATGAATACATTATAAGTGTATTCTTCTCCTGCTTTTCTCCATTATTCTGCTGAACTCCTTCCAAACATCCATTAACTGATGAGATGGGTCAGACTTGCTCAGACCACACTGAGCCTAAGCAGATATGAGCTAAAAGAACCAGCCTGGAGCAGAAGGAAGGATGCCTGGTCCTATTAACTCTGCAGAGCTTTCCCAGACCCAGGAGTTTTCCATTTGCTGTTTCCTATTCCAGCCTCAAGGCCAGCACTCTCAGAATCTCACACATATGATTATTGCCTGGAAGTCCTAATGGTTCTCTAACGAGCTAGTCTGAAAGAGGCAGAAAAGACACCAAGAAGGGATCATCCACTTGAGTTCTGGGTTCCACAAGAGTATCTAGGTCTGGTGAGCATCCCCCAGGGCATACAGACCAACTACTGGGGCTAACTGGACTTAACAGGGCTGCAGCACAGGGCTGGGCAGCTACAGGCTGCAGGACGCCTAAAAGAAGCATGAGGCAGAGATGGATGGCATTGTCAGAGGTGAGAACACCTTCCTGCAAGACCAAGAGGATATTTCTAGGCAGTGGTGGCCTTGCACCACCATAGGGTCCAGGGATCCTGTGGAAGGATAACTGCCATGTAGTATCTTTGGCCACCATATCCCTCACCTGAAGGGTGGTTTGATCCCAACCAGCTCCTCCTTTGTGAGGGATGTGACCTAGACAGTGGTCCCTAGATGAACCATCTTAGTCCTTCCTTCCCCTGCACAAAGTTGCTCCTTTCACCTCTGCCTTCCCAGCTGGGGCTGCTTCTGTCAGCACTGTCCTCTCCCTGAAAGCTTTGGAGCTGGCTTTGATAGTGTTACTTCTCCTGCTCCATCCCCCTCCAAAAGGAAAGGGCCTGCAAAAGAGGGAAGGGAGGAGATCTGTGAAATGCTGAGGTCAAGAAGAGAGGAGCAAATGATTCATGCTGCAAATATGTCAGCAAAGGCTTCTTCAAATGCACTTGAGGCAGGCCTGAGAGTGACAGTCAGGAAAGGGTGGAGATGGCAGTGGCAGGGCATTCTCTGGCCCAAAGCAGGAGGATGAAGGGTACCAAGGGCAGAAAAGCCATATTTCCTGGGCAGCAGCAGTGTACAGATGACAAAGGTAAAGGCTGTAGAAAATGTGAGCCTAATCTGATGAAGGTTTGATGTGGAAGGAGAAGGAATGAGTGATAGGCAGCTCTGAGGATGGACTGAGAATCCTTTCCCTGCAAAGGTCCTTGTGCCCTAAGGAAGGTGCTATGATGATGGGCTACCTTTCAGGAGGAAGAGACCTGATTCTCCATAGCACACTAACCCAGCTGAGACTCAGGTCCTGGTGCTCAATGGACTTCAGTGGAAACACAGCCTAGAAGACAGTAAGATGGCATTAATAGAAGTGACTGGGAAAATTGTTTTCTCCTTGCTCAGTCCTTTGTCCTATTCAAAAAGCATCTGTACAATTTTGTCCCCCAGGCCAATCACAGCTGATTGGAGCTTCTGGTGGTTTTCCTGACCTTTTGGAAACAATCATTAAAGGCCAGCTGTTGGGGAGAGCCAGTGCTAGGATTATTTCCTGTGTGTTCCAGCAGATGATTGGATTGCCTGTTTACCAATGGCAGATTGATTTTCAGAGGGTAGGTAACCATCTGAAAATTCAGGGCTGCTGAATGGGCTCCAAGAGTTGAGGCAGGAGACACAGCTGCCCTGAGGCAGAGCTGCCCAGGCTGCTGAGAAGCTTTCCCTTGATCTGAGCCCCAGAGCAAGTCAGCTCAGCTGATTCCACCCTGCCCACTTGCCATTCACTATGAAGCCAACAAGAGTAAGGCTGCAAAGCATCCAAATCAATCCCATGCCTGTGGTGCCAGGCCTGGTGCTGAGCCACTGCTCCCATTCCCACCACACCAGCGTGGTGAACACCCCTGCCAGGCACCCTTACCCCCAGGGGAAGACCTCCCTCACTGCTCAGCCCCTCTGCCTCTGCTGTGGGAGTGTCACCCAGCCAGAGCTGAGACTCTAAGCCAGTTTGCAGAGCCAGGTCTGCTAAGCACATATTTAAACACAGGGGTAGCACGGTAATTCACTACCAATAAACCAAGTCAACACAGTTAAAGCACACTCCCCACCCATTCTATATTCACATCAGTCACCTATCCTAAAAAGGCTTTATTAGATACAATGAACAGAGCCACGTAGTAAATTCCCAGTTTTTGTCATTTAACACCCAGATCAGACTGAAAAGTAAATAATGCTAGAACTTCTTAAAAAAATAAAGGAAATCACACTTTCCTTCTCCAGGAGGAACTGACAGAAATCTTCTCATACAACCAAATTATGCTGCTACTAACATGCCTAACAAATCTTCTTCAGCTGAACCTGTTTTGATCTGGAAATGAAAGATTTTTGCTCTTTTCATTCATACCAAATCCCAGAGAGACCAAAAAAAGAAGAGCTGCATGGAAACTGTTGACCTTTGGCTGATGCTCCTACCAGCATTATAGAGATCCAAGAAATGTAACTGTAAACACCATGCTTTCTGGAGAGTTTGTAAGAGCACGGTAAATTATTTCTGAGGGTGGTTACGCCCCAGCCAAGATTGCATTTGCACTGAAGCTCTGTCTGCCCATTAATTGAGAAAGCTCTTACGCCTCTGCAGCAGCACCCTGAAAATGCCAGTTCTTCTGCACGTTTGCTAACCTTAGTGTTGTTACCTGTAGTCCAGGCAAGTGATCCTGAGTCTGGCTAACACCACTGATCCCACTGACACCTGTGGGGACTTGCCCCACCCTGTGGCACTTCCAAAGGCTAGTGCTAAATTGCATCAGGACACCGTCTTGCAGGCTAATCAAGGGCCTGAGACACTGCAATGGGCTTTAAGTGAGTTTAAAAAAAAAAAAAAAGTGCCAAATGAGGAATCTATTTAGCTTCAAATATTATTAAATTTGCCTGTAATGGGAGATTGGGCAGAGTGGGGCCAGCTGTCCGTTTGGGAATTTGGTTAATGTCACCACGGCAATCCTGGCGGTGTGAAGGGTCCTGGATCTGTCAGCATGACTTGGGAAAGGCCGCTGCCCCAGTGGGATGACAGGAAAACAAAAGCGCTTTCGGACCTGAGCACCGCCCAGCGCAGCCCCGGGCACTGCGCGCAGCTGGGGTGTCCCTGCCGCAGGGGGCAAGGAGAATTCCTGGATGCTGCTGAACGCCGCGGCCTCCGCCAGCCCCACCAGCCCAGCTCCATGGGATGCCGGCCCTGCGCTCCCCTCTGCCAGCCAAGCTCCTCTCCAGAGACCCCGAGAGGAAAGGAAACTCATGAGCGCGGCCGCTTCGTTACGCTCAGACCTGCGAACCGCCGGGGGTCGAGCCCGGCCACGGGCGCTGCGTGTCCCCAGCCCCGGCAGCGCCGCGGGGGCACCGGAGCGGGAAACGCGCGGGGTCCCTCCCGACCCCTGGGTCCGGGGGACTCGGCTGCCGGCTCTGTCCTGCTGCTGCGGGCAGGGAACGGGACCAGGATCAGTCCGGCCCCCGCGCTCGCCACCGCCGCTGTCGCCACGGACGCGGCCGTTGCCGGGGCGGGGCTCCCGNCTGCCGGTCCGGTGGTACTGCCGGTCCAGGGGTACTACTGGTCCGGTGGTACTGCCGGTCCCGCGGCACTGCCGGTCCAGTGGCACTGCGGGTTCGCGGCCCGGTCCGAACGAAGCCCAAGCCCAGGGCGCGGTGCTCCACGGCCGCTGCCGCAGGGCCTGCCCACCGCCGGCACATGCGGGCCGGCGAGAAGCGGGAGGAAGGCAGAGGGATGGGATTTGGGGTGGCGCTCCCCCTTCCCGCTGCAGCTTCTGAGAGTTAGTGCCGTGGTGAGTAGGAGCCCCCTCTTCCAGCACAGAGATGTGTGAGCTCATGCCCATGCTCCATGAATTAAGGGTGGGCAGGGGAATTTGCAGAAGTCCCGGACACTTCTGCAGCAGGAGCAGCAACAGCTGTTGTGGCATCATGGAAAGAATGGGGCAAGGTGTGCAGTGGGAATGGTTCAGTACCAGTCAGTATTCAAAGGGTGAATACATTGCAGTCCTCAAGATACCTGTTTCGTTGCATGTTTGTATGGCTAAAGGTATGCTGTCTGTGCCTGAAACGGGCTTGCTCCAAGGTCTTGTATTTTGGGGCAGAACAACATCACAGGCAGGTCTGAGGGGAAGGAAAGCAAATCTGAGAACTCCACTGATGGCAAGAAGATCTTGGTCCATCTGTTGCATGTTTGCCTCTTCTCCTTGGCCTGTTCGTTTTTCATTCTGCTGTTAAGCATTCTCTGCAGAGGTGGGCAAAGACCAGAATCCTCATGAAGGCACATGTCATGCTGTGGAATATGCAGAGTAAACAATGGGATGAAAACATGCATCTCCTCTTTCCCGTTTCTCAGATCTAATATTGCAGTATTTGCCAGGGCATTTCCAGCCTGAAACAGGTTTTTCTTTCACTCCTTTGGAATGCTGATGTAGCGGGCACAGGAGGAGTGCAGCTAGCCTGTGCCCTGTGGGAGCATACATAACACTGGTGCCAGCTCTCATGATAGTCGTGCAATAGCTGGCAGTTTTAGGAAGCTGTGCTGACTTTCATACAAAATTTACCTCCTGGTCATGAAGAAGATGTTAAAAGCATGATCCTAGATCACCCCAAAGGCTCAGCAACAAAACAATAAATGCAAAGAGGCATAGACTAAAAAAAAGGATCAAGACTCGGAGGCTTCCTTTGTGAATTTCAAAGACGGAAAGTTAGACCTTGGCAGCAATGTACTTCTTTTTCTAGGTGTGGCCTGATTCTGTCACTCAACTTCCCAGAAGACAGTGACACTGCCTGTGAGTCAAGCTGATGTTTAACACAGTGGGGTAGTCAGAAGCCTTGCAAAGCCCTTCACAAATGCTGGCCTCACTCTGACCATGCTACTCCTGGGAACACATCTCCAGGGCTTTTGAAACTTAGGAAAGCAGAAATGAGAGCAACATAAAACCAGAGATATTTTCTTTTGCACTGATTTCCATGCACACATTCGGTCAGACTCCTGAATTGCAAAGGAGACAGCCAAACCAGATCCACAGAAATAGCACCCCTGACTTGCCTGCAGAACAGTGACCACTTTCTGAGCTGAGCCTTCAGCAAGACATCAACACTGAGGTTTTTAGCCCACCTCATGGCCAATATAATGCAAATGTCGTGTTTTGGAGACTTCACAGTCCAACGGTGTCCAGCTGTGTCTACCCAGTCATTAATTCCCAGAGACAACAGTGCCCAGTATTGCAGCCAGTTGTCGAAATGGATGCAATCAGGTGTTGAATCATATGCTGAAAAGAAGTAGTGGTAGTAAAAATAATAGCTATGTTGACTCTTTCTCTACCTTAGCATTTATTTCCATGAGTGTAGACATTAGTGTTGTTCCCAGTGGGCTGTGCAGTGGCTGTTGCTCCTTAAATGCTGTGAAGTAGGGATGCAGGGTAAAACATTGCATCCATTCCCATTCCCATCCCCACTGTTGACATCTGGGAGTGAGGATGAGGGAAGGTGCTGCTTCCTGGCCCTAGTGACTAAAGCATTGTCCTACCAGCAGACCCCAGGAGCCCTCTGTATCCCTCCAGTTACCAGGTCTCAGATTTCCCCCAGACAGCACCTGTGACGGTGTTGTGCATTATCAGCTCTGCCAGCTTTGCCTGGAGTTGGAGGACAGTGTAACAACAATCAAACCTCATATCACAACAAATAAATTGGACAGGAGCCAGGTCCTGCAGTGCCTTGTGTGGGAGGAACACATCCCACGGGGCATCTTTTGCTGCTAATGTGAAGATTCAGGTGCTGTTCTGGAAAGAGAGCTATGGCTGTAGGGTGACAACCTTTTTTAGAGTCCCAGAATGATGGACTGGAAATGTTATCCTCCCTGGCTTTGCCCAGGCACCACATATCCTGCAGCTGAGCATCTCTCCTCTACCTCTCCATCTTCCTCTCCCTCTCTTCTCTCCACTTATACCAGCACCAGCTGTCTCCTCAGGGACTGCAGGAACACATCTGGTGAGCTTTCTGCCCACAGCAAGTAGCAGGCTGTTTGTTTGCAGTGGCAGTTGGAGGTAGAAGGAATGAAAAAAAAAACCCTCTCTGTGCATGTGTCCTCCTGGTCAGCTCCTCTAGTGCATCTTCTGCAGACCCCTGTGTCCTCACATCACACCATGATGGCCAGAAGTCACCACACCAGTCCAGGATATAATTTCATTTGAGTCCTGTACTCCACGTGGGGCAGCCTCTCTAGCTGATGCCTGCAGCGAGGCAACCTCCATCTGTCAGATGTGGTTCATCTCTCCATGGGGGAAGAGCCATGGGCACAGCTGAAGGTCAGGTCTGAGAGGAGCCTGTTGGTGCTTGATGTCTGCCTGACACCAAAGGCATTCATTAGGGTAGGAGCCAGCAAGGTTTGTCCTTGGCACTGGTGGAGTCCTCTTTCATTAATGGCTTCTACCCTTTCCATGAGGAGCACAGAAAGTTGCCAAAACTGGGCAGGACTCAGAAAATTGAGGATGCTGAGGAGGACTGGCTCCAAATCTCTATTTCTGGGCCCTCTTCTGGCTGGCTCCCTGCAGCTCTTGCTGGAAAACACTGCTTACAAGCAGCCAGCAGTTCCTGGAGTCCTAGGGGAAGCAGCAAAACAAATGACAACATGGAAGGATGAAAACTGCCCCTGTACAGCCGGTGCTGAAGGATGGAGGAGCAGGATGCTCTCTGTGCTGCTGCTCTCCCAAAGCTTTCTGCTCTCCCTGGGTCACAGCAGGAACCATGCAGCTGCTGACAGCTATTAATAGATGGGGAGAACGTGGGCTCTTTTTCCTACTGCTTCCTGGGATGAATGGTAATTACCTTTAATGAGGCTGGATTTGGTTCTACCTCCTACCTTCCAGCCCCCTTGCCTGCGCTGGCAGGGAGAGAGCAGCCCATCTGCTCCCTGCACTGGCTCTGTGGGGAGCAGTGCTTTGGCAGCAGGAGAGGAGGCTCATCTCCCCAGGACATCCCGCAGGCCTTGCCTGTGGATGCTGGGCACAGGGCAGGAGGCAGAGCCTGCCAGCTGACAGGCTGCAGCAGCTCCCTCAGCCTGGCCTTTCCAGTGGCACACAGGAGCCCCGTGGGGAGTGAGATAAATGATCCCACTACAGGCTGAGGGTGTGAGTGGCTTGGATGCTCTCTCTTTGAGATTAATTAAAGACAAAAAACAGGGGAACAAATAATCAGGGAATCTGACCTGTTGGAATGATTGGCATCCCCATCAGCATGTGTCACATCAAGCTTTGTGAAAAGCGGCATCCTTCCTCCCTTGCTAGTGCAAAAACAGCCCCAGAACATTCCTGGACTTGCCCCTCATCTTCCACAGGGTATAGTCTAGCTGCCATAGGGTTAATCAAGATATGACCTACACAAGAGGGATGGTTTTGTTCTTCTCATACCACCGCACCTATGGCCTGAACTCTGAAGCAGAAAGGTTTCCTTCATCCAGGTTACTTCAAAAATACTGCATAAATAGTGCAGGAGGTTTTCTTTATCCACCGGGAGGCTGTGCCTCATAGGAATCACTTCTAAGCAGATGAAAGCAAATGTAGATGGCTGTTAAATCTTTCTTGTACATCCCAGACTCTGTCTCTGAGGCAGGATATCCTCTGCATTAGTGTTTGCCAAGGATGCTTGGTAAGGCTGCACTTCACAGCCCCACCTCTGTGCTGTCCTGCCCATCTGAACAGCCACAGTGCCTCAGTGAATCTTTACTGCTCTCTGACAACTTAGATTTTTCCTTTCTTGGTTCAGCCTAGCAGCTGGTAACATTTTGCACCATTCCCTCACTGACCCATGCTGCATGCAGCAGGGCAAGAGGAAAAAGGCTGCCCCATGTTGCCAAGCTGAAATTTCCCAAGCAAGACAGTTTATTTGCCCCTTAGTTTTTAATTAGTTTTTTCCCAGTTCTTATATTTTCTTGACTGAATCAAAAAAACCTTCATGCAGGCAGGATCTGTGCCCAAGGGCCTACTGGTTCCCATTTGCAAACCTCTGCCTCCTTGCTTCTGGAGCCCTCTCTTTTTCCCTCTCTCTGAGATCCCTCCAACGTCAGACCCAAAGTTTCGAGTCCCTCTGCTGACTCCCACTCAGCCCCTTGTGTTGCATCCAAGTGCCAGATGGCACTCTAGGCTCGAGAAGGAGCTGTGCCAGGCTCCCCTCCCTTTCTCTCCACCCTTCAATCTATGGAAAAGAGAGAGAACCAGCACTGCCAGATTTCAGGCTGCCGTGTTTGTGCCAGCTTCTGTGGTCTTCAGCCCCAGTTGCAGTGGGATTGACGTGGGAGGTACTGGCACAACCCTGGAGCAAGGGGTGCCAGGGAGGAGAGGACCTACTCTAAAGCTCCCCTCTGTGCCCAGCTCTGTGTTATAATTAACAACCAATGCTGAGGACACAACCACAGCCACTGCTTCTTCCACACTCCCCCGGCCCTGCTTCCTTCTTTTCTTGTTAGAAAATCTCTTGTTTGTGCGGGGTTGCTCCCCAGCACTGAGCAATTGCCTACAAAGGTACTTACAGGTCTGCAGGCTGAAGGTTTAATAAGCTCCTCTTGGGCAGGACAAGTGCCCAGGCCCCTTGTATTGAGACGAGGAGGAGGAGAGAAAAAACAGAGCAACTGCCCTACCAGAAAGTGGGTCACAGAGGCTGTGGGCAGCAGAAACATCCTGTTTGTGAGTCCTGCTGGGAGCATGGGCTTGTGTTTGGACATCAGAAGGAACTGGGGGAGGATGTGCTCAGATATTCCCAGCTTTTCTGCTTCAGATAGCTGCCTTAGCACAGTGCCTGCTGCTTTTGGCTCAGAACTGGCTGGCCCCTTGAATAAACCCTCCTTTCCTGGAGGGACTCTGGCACTTTTTGCTGGCTCTTCTTGATATTCAGGGAGGGGCATCTCCATTAGTACTGCCTCAGCTCTAGGGTCTCTGCTGTCACTGCTGTGTCACAGCAATCCCCACAGGTCCTGTCCCTGGAGCATGTCTCCTCACTGCCAGGTTGCTGTCACTCAGCTCCTCAGAGGGGATGACGAAGACATGACCCTTAGAGTCCAGGAGGAGACACGCACAGAAGATAGGAGATGCATCCTGCTGCAAGAGGGCACGAGAGAGGTGGTTAATATAGAAATGCTGATCACTGAGATTTTGCTAGCCCTCCTCCTCAGTTCCTGGTGAATGGGGTGCTGTTGTGTCCTTGACAAAGATGCCAGCTGTGGCCAGCTCCCCTCGGCAGTGCTGGTCACATTCTGCCCTGCCCTGTCCACCTGGCTGCAGGGCTCTGTGACAGGGAGATGTGGAATCACCATTGATCAGCCTGGGCAGTGGGCACTTGAGCCAAGTTGGGGTGCCATGCTGGAGAAGGGAACTGGCTGCATATTTGGTTGGAGGAGGGAAAGCTTCTCGTTAGTGACTTCTATTCCTGTCTGGGCTTGTTGCAGACTTCACGACATTTAGAGCAGGTGTGAAGCTTTTCCCTTACCAGGCTGGGGATGAGAGTTAGTGGGAGGCTGTTTTCCAGCACTCTCATGGAGATGATCCATTGGCTTTGCATGGTCTCTTTTTTTCCACAGGATGGTCCATGATTTGCATTTTAGCTTGTGACTCTGTGTCATTCCTTTCCCTGCCCCAATTTTCACCTCTCCTTCTTGTGCTGTATTTAGATAAATCCAAGTGCTTGGGGTTGTGTAGGTGCTCTAGAGGGATGTAAGCAGGCTCAGGTCCTACAGCACAGCCAGTGCACTGTGAGATTTTGAAAATCCCAGAGAAGGCAGTGCATCATCCTTCCCTTGTGGCCACCACAAAGCAGGTCAGAGGTCCCTGGTCCTTGTTATATCTGAAATGAGGGCACCTTCCCTGCTTGCCTTATTCACCTTCAAGGCCAGCTTGGCTGGGATGTCTTTTGTAGAGGAAACAGCCAACACCCCTCACAAGTAGACAACCCGTCCCTTGGAGGCTGGGGACGCTCCCTGGAGCCTGACCCCCTGAAGGAGAGGAGTGGGAGGGGGGTCAGCTGGGCAGGTGGGGGCCAATGGGGAAGGAGGCACATTTTCCATCTCTCAGATCCTTGGTGTCTCCCAGGAGCAGCTCCATGTATCTTGTATCAGGAGTTGCAGGGCCTGGTGTGGGGCAACTTGCAGGAGCAGAGGGGGGCCCCGTTCAGCCCATCACAGCAAGAACAACGTCGGGGCGGTCTCTGTGGTGGGAGCTGGACACTGATGGGATGGGACAGCCGGGGAGTTTGCGCACCAAGGGCTGCTGAGTTGACACTGTCCTTTGGTGCCCTCTTCCCAAGGCAGCGGAGCCCAGCACCGGTGGAGCTGTGGAGCTGCCAGCTGCCATCACTGTCCCTCCAGAGCCATTCTCTGTGACAGATCTGCTTCCTGCCGCTGCGCCCGGCTCCCGGGCAATCCCTGGCCTCAGTGCAGGGGATGGGGGCCACGGCAGAGTCACAGCGTTCCCTTTCTGGTGGAGCAGGGCCCCGAAGCATCGTGCTGCGTGCTGGGGGAAGCTGGGTGCACGCTGCCAGGTGCCCCCTGCTGCAGCTCTCTGCCACTGGCTCCCTGAAAGTCTCTGCCGTGTCCAGCAGCATCGCAGGCCAGCTCAGGGACAACCACTGGGCTTCCCTCTTGTGCCCCGTTGCTGCATCTGGATTACATCGGCCAAGGGAGCTGGGCTGGCATGCTGCAGGCTCTGCCTGCAGCTGCTGAGCCAGGCTGTCTGGAAACCCTACACTTGAGGATTTGTTCATGGGTCAGAGATTGCCTGATGCCTGCAGGGTGCTTTTGAACCTGTAAGGAGCAACCTGGAGTGTTCTCAAGGACTTCTGCAGTGCTAGCAATGTGCCAAGCCCAGCTGCTGCCTCTGTGCCTGGTCTGTCCCTGGGTTATGCCCTGTGGTGCTTCCTCTGGACCAGTGTAAAGCTTTCCATCCCTGATTCTAAGTCTCCAGCTGTCCCCCTCTACTGTAAGGCCTCTGGCTCTGCCTGCTAGGGCCAACTCATCCTGTTCAGCTGTGGTTTTTGGCTGCAGTGCTTGGTGGGTCTCTCCTCCTTCCATCTCCCTGGCTGGGTGCCCAGGGTGATGTTGCTCCCTCAGGGCTGGGAGCCCCAGCTGCAGAGCCCTCACTCGCTGTCTTTTCCACACAGAAATGCCAGTGTGAGAGCTCCATGGCTCTCAGATGTGAACAGGGGTCTCTTCTCCCAGAACCTGCCTCTGGTAGGGAGGGGTGGTGCCCATGGTGGGGACACCCCAGACACCCCAGCTCATCCTGCTGCTAAGTGCTGTGAAAGCCAGCAACTCTTGGGGCAACCAACTCCAGCGGGAAACTCTCCTGGCTCTCTGGATGTCCAGTCTGTTCCAGGCGGGTGACTCCTGTGTTTCTAACAAGGCAGAGGAAGAAAATTAAAAGCCCAAGTGAGCAAAGCAGCCAGGCTGAGCCAGGAAACGTCAGAAACAGCCTCTGTCAACACTGCAGCTGAGGCAAGCAGGCAGGCAGGCAGCTTCTTAATTATTGATGGTGCTTATAAATAAATGCTGGGGCAGGGAGGAGAAGGTTATAACAGAGCAGAGGAGCCACTTCTGGGTGGGGGAGGGAACTTGAGAACTTGCTTCTTTTAAAGGTCATTTAGTTTTGACTCCGTTTCCTCTTTTTTCTGTAAAAGTCAGTGATATTTGAGTTGGTGGATTATCTTCCTTGTGCACTGTCTTCTTGCACCTGCCTAACCTGGCCAGCCAGGAGGAGGAGAGAGGAAAGACACCCATGAGGGCAGCGAGAGAAAGAAGGGGGAGGGAGGGAACACTGTGTGGAATGTGGGACAAACAGGCAAACGAGGAGACAACGAAATTAGTAGAGCAGCAAATCCCAACCCGAGTGTAAATAATTTTTCACCATGTGAAAAGAAGGTCTATGTAGGCTCAGATTTATCTTCCTGTTCCTGGAGCTCAAGCCCAGGCAACCTCTGATGCAATGCAAGAGGAAAGTGCGTGACATGAGGCTGGGCAGACTAGAAGGAGATGCAGGGATCTTGGTTGTGGACTGGAATAGTAACCCAGAGTCTGCATAGCCTCAGGGACTTTTGCAGCAGGCTCAGGGTGGTGTGTCCCAGAAAAAACAGACTATCTGATGGCAATAGTTCTGGGATAGGGATCCCACAGCCAGCTGAAAACACAGGAAGGGTTTTGGGTTAGAATTTCGGACTGGAATTACACCAGTACTTTGAGACCAATAGTCCCTATAGGAGTCTTAAGTGATTGTGCATGGTAGGACTTCACAACTTGGTCTGAAGCCCTGCACCTTACAAAAGAGAACACACAGGCAGTGGGAGCAGTATGGAGTCAGGCACAATGGAGCTCCTTCTAGTCTGCAGCACAGCAGACTACAGGCTCCATCCCCCCCAGTCTCAAGGGAACCACTACATACAGTGGGCAGCAGCACCCCAGTGCCTGGGGCTGGTCATGGGTATAGCTTTGGGTGCAGCTTTGCTCATCTTTCCACTGGAGCCCACCATGGTTACACACCTGCAGGATGAGCAGCTCTGCAGTGCATGGCTCTCTGGATGCAGACTGTGTGACACCACGACAGCCTCACTGCACTCCCTCTGTGCTGACACCCTGGGACCCCACAGCCACCCTCCAGGGACCCAGAAGGATATCAATCAGTCAAAATAGAGCCCTCGGTGGAAATGGGCTGGTCCCAGTCAGCAGGGTGCTCCAGACAACAGTTGGGATGGTGATGGGGAAGGGATGTAAGAGGAAGCAGAAGCATTCTCCCAGTCCTGTGGGTTCACCTGGTGCTTTCTGGAGGAAAGAGGAGCTTTGGGTTGCAGCTGAGGAAGTCATGCCTCTCTGCAAGCGGAATGGAAACGCCAGCTGCAGTCCAGGCTGAGGAGCTGAATGCAAAGTTCCCGTGCTCCCACACAGGGAACCAGCTGGCTGTGAAGGGCAAAGGCAGGCTACTGGGATTCCCCAGGAAATGCCTCTCCTGCCCCCTTGGGTGCTCGGCATGCTGCTGTGGACAGCATTCTCCCACGGTGGAACCTTCTCTTCCCCAAAAATGCTCCCCAGAAGCCAGGGACCCAGAGCTGGAGGGGTGATTCAGCCATGGGTGTTCCTGCCCAGACCATGCCGCCTGTCCCACAGCTGAACACCTCTAGCCCAGAACCATTTCTCTCCTTTCCCAAGCATCTGGGATGTAGAAGGTGAGCAGCAGCACGGGCTCGACATAGCCCTGAGCTGCTGCCAAGGGATGGGCAGCCTCACATCACCATGGCTGCTAAGTCCATGGCTCCCCTCCACAGCCCCGTGTGTGCTGTCCAGCAGCAGGAACAGGGAGCCTGTGGTGCAGGGCAGTGTGAGGGTGAGAGCCTGCAAGTGTAACCCAGAATCCCAGGTATGTGGATGCTTGGGTTTCTGGATTACACGTGTACATGTGTGATGTGAGCAGTCCAGTGCACACTATCACTGTGCATGTAGAACCACAGAATCATAGAACAGTTTGGGTTGGGAAGGACCTTTAAAGGTCACCTCTGGTTCCCTGTCCCTGAGGTGCTCTCTCTCCCTGCAGGGCTCAGCTTGGACATACTACATTATGTTCAGTGCCTGGGAGATGGCTCAGCACCAGATCTGATGGACCAAGCCCGACAGCTTTTGAGCCTGTGGCTCAGCACGCTTTTAACATCCTCTGCACAGCTCGGCTCTGCTACTACCACAACAATCCCAAATGGAGTCCTATGGCACCCAAGGTGCAGCATGTCAATGCCCTGCAGCAGCCTGTCCCAAGGCTTGGGGTGGCAGGGGTGCCTAGGGAGAGCTGCAGCCCAGGCTCCTGAGAGTGAAGCTCCTGGAGCCAAGTGTGTGAGAAGAGACACGCAAGTACTTTCTGCTCCCCTTTTGTCAATGCCAGCTAGTTGCTTGGGGTTGATGTTGGCAAACTCTCGCACTGCAGGTGCCCTTAAGGGACCTCGGGGTCCATCTGGCCTTATGAAGGTGTTGCCAACCTGACAGCACTGGCTCACAGCAAAAACCCCATTGTCTTTTAATTAGTTTCCCACTTCCTGCCGTCCCTTCTGTGTCCATGTGTTTGGAGGTGCAAATGTGTGCCCATGTTACTGTCTGAACCTTAGATCTTTGATGTTTGTAAGGGAATGTAGGCTGCAATTCCAGCCAGAGAACTCTATTTTAAACTTGTGTTTCATTTCCCAAAGCCTTCCCAGCTAAGCATTGCCTGACCTGCTGCTGCCATGCAGGGCACGCCAGGCACAAATGTGGCAGCTACTGCAGCTGCAGCACAGTATGTGAATGTCTTGTCCTCCTGCAGCAGGGAAAGAAGAGGGTGGGATATAAGTCTGCACACTAGGACTTCACCAGGAGAACGACAGGAAATGACCTCTCCTGGAATCAGCAGCCTGGCATGGCTGCAGCACAAACTCCAGCATTTCTACTGCAGTGACCCACTTTACCAGCCTGAGGTGATATGGGCACCATGGATGACTCCACAAATTCACTCTTTGGTAGGATAAGATCCATTTTCTCCTTCAATTGCAGAACACTCCTAGTGCTACTGCACTTACAAGATCAGGATTTGGCTATGCTGTGACATCATTGATTCTTGCAAGCTCAGAAAGGATACAGGAAATACTGAATTTCATGTCAAGAGCAGCAAAGGAGGAGGAATAAAATGGAGTCCCCAAGACAGTCCCAGATGAGGCAGAAGAGCACCACTGCAGCAGCTGCAGCCCTGCTTACAGACTAGGTGGTTCTTAAGGTTTACAGGAAGGTGGTGCAGGAGATGCAGCAGCCCTGGGTGCCGGGCTGGTGCAAAGAGCCTGGGAATAGAGACTCACTTTTCCATGAAACACAGGAGGGGATGAACAGACCTGAAGTGCCAAGGCATCAGGTCTTTGCTGCTCACTCATCACACAGTGCCGAGAGCCCAACAACTCCCACAGTGGAGATGGATCTCCTTCCAACAGCTCTAAGAGCCACTGCTCTGGTGCCTCTAGCAGCTGCCCTTTGCCTTCCATGGGACTGGTGTCAGGGGCTCAGTAAAGGCATTACCTGGAAGGGCAGCACCCAGACCTCTGTCTTTTAAGGGCTTGGGCAAAAGTCTATGAGGTCAGTGGCTTTTAAGCTAATAATCAAGCCAAAGCTTGATTATTATCCAATAACCAAAATTAACCAAAAGGTTAATTCCGTAAGGCTGCTGCTGGCAAGCTCAGGATCTGCTTTTGGAGCATCATGCAGGAGCAGCTCAAGCCAGCATTCCTTTCCTCCTCCTCACACCTACTTTCCAACACTGAGAGGAGACATCATCTCCTGTAGCAGCTATTAATAAAGTAACACAAACAGCACTCTGGGAAGTGCTTTCCCAGTAACACAGAGCACCCTTCCCATCCCCACCTGGTTCTGGCTGCTGGGGCCCAAGTGAAACACGGGAATTGTGCAACACCGGGCACTGATGCTGCTTTCAGCTGATGGCATGAACCATCCTCTGGGGCTCCACACACCCTCTCCAGCACCCTACCAGCCTTGCCACAAGGGCCCTGAAGCTCTGGGCTAGGAGTTCCAGCTCTCCCCAGTGCTCAGATGCAGGGATGTTAGGAGTACCAGTTGCACCTCTGCATCCAGAAAAGGAAAGAATTTTGGGAAGGCACCAAGCTGCTCTGCTACAGTGGAATGCAGGCAGGATCTGGGATGAGCAGCAACCTGCCCTACTGGCAGTGATGAAAGAGAGGGGCCTATGCACCCCTCTGATGGCTGAACTCTTAGCAGCAGGGGCAGTGACTGTAGCTGTAGTGATCTGGGGGAGAAGGGGACGACAGCTGGGAGCATCACCAGCCTCTAAAGGCTCCCCATTCCTATTGCCTCTGAGTCCACACATTTATATTTGGCACTTTCCAAGGCAAAACCAGCTGCTGGCATGAGTCACATAAAGCCATAGGGACCACATATGAGATTTTGGGCTGGACAACTACTGAGATATGGAAAAAAAAAACCGTTGTCTGCTAATGATGCCCCCCAAAGTCCACATCCCCTTTTCTCCTAAGATAAGCTGTTCACTGAAGGGAGATGGGGCTGTGCTCACAGCAGCTATTCCCCCTCCCTCAGGCAGACAGTTAAGTGGGAAACCTCTCATTCAGACACAGCCATTCCCCACTACATCCTCTTCTCTAATCTATATCTATGTGACAGCCATTTCCTGCTACCCATCCATCAGCATCACTGTGCTTCTACCCCTCCTCCCTCTCTCCCCAAAAGCAGGCAGCTACTGGTCCTCCACCTCCCTCCACAGTGACAGGCAACCCTACCTGCTGGTGAAATTCTGTGTTAGGCTGCTCTTGCTGCTCACAGGGTGAAAACCTGCTTCTATCACTATCCTGTTGCACTTTTGCCTCAGTTACCATTTATGATCTCCATTTAGGTCAATACTGTATCTAAAATAATGATACTTTGGTGAGGAGCTCTCAACATTACTTTAACACTCAAGTCTGAAATGTCTTCATGAATTGAATTTGTTGGGTCCACCACTGCTTGTGAAAAATAACCAGTTTATGAGACCTGCTCACCTCAAGACAAAGCAGGGCACAGTCCTGCTGCAAGGACTTCCACGCTGCAACACAGCAATAGTTTCCATTCTCACAACTCATTATATCAGTGATGATTTTTAGGTATGAGCTGTTAAGAAGCCAGAACGAAAGACCTGCAAGGGAGTGGCAGCAAGAAAGATAGAAAAGAACATTCATCCAAAGCAAAGAGGTGGAGAAGGGGAAAATTTTGTTCCCTCAGTGTTGAGGATTGGCTTCATCACTACCCATTGCATAGCCTAACAAGCCTGAGCCCAGAAGCAAGGTGGGATTTCTCCAATTTCTAAATTAGAGTAGCACTTTTCATCAGAGGGGTGTCCTGAGCTCTGCAGTAGGAAGGAACTGCTTAGACAAGAGTACATGCTGACTTCTGGAGCTGCAGAGGCAGAACAAACCCCTCTGCCAGAGCAGAAAAAAAAAAAAGGTGCAGCTAACAAGAAACATCAGGTGATTGGGTACTCTACCCTTTAATGGCTTTAAGATTACAGGGCCAACTCCCCATGTTCTCACAAAATCTCTGTGCTGGTCTTGTGGCATGATCTGCACTGTTCCATGAGAAGCAGGATCTGCTGTTGCAACTAGTGCTTTCCAAGGCTCCATCTCCACATGCTTGTGCTGAGAACAGGCAGCAGCATTCTGTCAGCAGGGTCTCTGCTGATCCTGGATGGTCAGAAGTCAAGTGCTCCAAGGCAGTGGTTGCAGCACTGTTCAGCTGCTAATCCTTTCAGATGGGCGGAGTACATGCTTGGTATCAAGTGTCCAGCTGGATGCATACAGCTGTCCTGGCACTAAAGCATCAATTTGCTCTGAGCAAACTCCAGTGCAGTAGTCAAGGCTCCCTGCATGCCTTTGGCATTTCCACTGCCCTTAGCTACGATGGGAGAGCCTCCTGCCTTCCCTTCCATCTGTGTACAGACAGCCACGGCCCAGTCAGCAGCAGAGAACGCAGGGAGGCAGTTCTGGGGAAGAGAAACAGGCAAGTTATTTGTACTGTGGGGCAGCCTGCAGTCTATGCAAAAAGAAAGGTAACAGCATCCTCTCCTCACCCAGTCTGAGGCAGTCATGACTGTGAGGACCACAAAGGCTGAGCTTACATATTAACGGCTGTGTACTGCCCCTGGGCAAACACAGCCTGGAGGAACCAGGGATATCTGTGCCCAGCAGAGACTGAAAGCACATCTGGTTCCAATACAGTCATCTCAGGTCCTGCCCCTGTGTAATTAACCACCAACACTGGGCGAAACCCCAGGAAAAGCCTCAAGCAGGACCTGCTGAGCAGTGGGTCCAGTCCCCCTTGGCAGGCAGGTTCCTCTTGTCTCTATCAGGGTTCTGCCTACCTTGGATACCTGACAGGCACAGAGCACCACACCCGAAGCCTGAGGGCTGAGAAGCAAGACTGATGTGCCAGGAGACTTGTCACATAGCTGGTTCACTACTTTCATTAGGATCTAGGAGAGGCAGGGAGAATAGAGGTCAGGCAATAACAAAGGAGACCAGCATCCAGCAGAAAATGTGCCCAGCAGCTCCTTGCTCTTTGCAGCACCGCTGGGTCAACAAAGAATGTGGATTACTCACAGAGAGAGAATCAGCTGGGACAGTATCAATGATGACAGGCTGGTTGCAGTATTTTGTTAGCAAGATTTGTGCTGCCTTCTCAGCCTGGAGGGAGAAAAACACAGCATTTTGAAGGGCTACAGGTGGCACAGGGTGGTCTGGATGGGGCCATATCCATATAATATATTTGCAAAAGGAATGCAAGTGCTGCTTTGTGGGACAGACGGGAGATGTCTGATAGCAGAAGTCAAAGTAAGAATAGCAGACTGAAATCTCCACACGGAGACCTGTACAGCCCTCCTTCCCCAAATGAAAGCAGAGATGAACCTCTGTGCAAAAGTGGAATAGAGTGACTCTATTCAGTCCCCAGCCTCTCCACTGGACCTATACAGCACCACACACCTCAGGAGGGCTACTGTGGCAAGATACTCCTCCTTTAAGAAAGGGATAGTTCTTCCCAAGATCTCAAAGTTACCAAAAAATATTTCTAATCTGCTTTTAATGTAAATTGGCAGAACACAAACACCTGTGGGAAGTACAGCAATATCCATGTAGCTGGAAGAAAGACTCTCCTGTCACTGTCTGAGTGTATAGCTGTGTTAAGCCCACTGTGAGGACCATCTCATCTTTGCCATGCATAAACAAGGAGGTGATGCCCAATGCCTACTGGTGTTGACCAAAAGTGCTGGTATGGGGCTCTCTGTTCTCACAGGCAGGGAGATATGGAAATTCTGCAGGTGCTAAAAGCCCAGCCAGTCATTTTCTGCATTTTAACCAATGGCCCCATAAAAATCAGCCAGTGAAACCAACCTAACACAGTGTGTTGCACTGTGTGTGATTGTACAGGCTTTCTGCCTTCTGAGACCCTGAGCAGCTGTGAGGTGTGACAGAGACACCAGGTCCACTGGTGTGTGCTATCAGCGGGCTCCAGGTCAGTGTGCCACTGCCTCAGTACCTTCTTCAGCTCCAGTTTCTTGACAGCTGTGTTGGCTGCTCGCTGCAGTGCTTTCAGGATGGTCTGTAGTTCTCTTCTTTGCCACTGCGGCATTGCAGTGCTGTCCACCACCTACAAGACAATTTGCTCTGTAAGAACATTAAACTGTAGCCCTAGACATGAAATGCTAGTTCTCTGGGAGGTCAGCTGGAACATGGCCTCTTCCCAGACCCTGCTTTAACCCACGTGATCAGGGCAGCCAGTCACTGTGCTGAGCATCTCTCTCTTTTCAGCTGGCCATCTGCAACTCGGCCACCTGGACACTGGCAAAAATCCTTACGACCAAAGCAACAACAGCAGGTAACAACTTGCCCTTGCTACTGACCATGGTAAGAGGTGAACCTGATAGGGAAAAAGTCAGGTGTCTCCTGTGCCTGTGCTGGGCTCTTGCTGTACAAGAGTGTAATCCTTACTTTGGTCAACTGGCCCACTTCTTTGGAGAGGTTCTGCATCTCAGGAATAGAGGTGATCTTCTTCTTCATTCGTAGGGAGACAGAGTCCACTTCTGTAGCCAAGCACTGGCCTACTTCCCGGGCCTGCAGAGATGGAAGGAATGCATGCTTCAAATGCAGCAACAGAAACAGTCCACAGAGATGAGAAAGCAGGGAGACAGCAGGGTCATGGACACTGATGTGCTGCTCAGAATCTAGCAGGAAGATACCTACAGGTGGTTTAGGAATGACTGTTCCTGCAAGACTCTGAAATACAACATTCCTCTGTAGATTTGCAACCAACGTTAGATGGTCACACTCAGGCAGACCAAGCTGTCGAGCTTTATGTGATATTTATGGTTGAATTTTGTGTTTCCTCAAAAATTTGCACCAAAATCATCAGGAATTCATTGAGGAAAAACTGGGGAGCTCTGCGGAGCATCTTAGCAATCTTTTTCCATTAGTAAAGGCAATCTTGAAACTGCTGACTGAAGAAACAAGTGAAACACTAACACTAAAAGAACCCTCATCAGCTGTTCAAGCGTATTTCCTGAGTTTACCTATCCTGATATATTTTTTATTGTTTTCACCAACACTGCTACTATTAATAATTTTTTAAATACTCTTACAAGCTTTTTTCAATCCTTATGGTTTGGAGCATTTCCTCCCTGCCAGATCTCTGTGCCCAGGATGGTCCTGCAAGACTTTAGACCAGGACAGCAGAGGACTGCTCTGCCTAGCTAGGATACACAATCCTTGTTTCAAGCAATTCTCTCATGCCTGCAGTCTCCCTTGTCTCATTAACACTTGCACAGAGCTCCTCTGGGGGCTCTCCAGGTCAGCACTTCCAGCAAAGCATGCAGATGTGCCCTGCAGCTTTTTGTTCTGCATGCAGAAAAGCCTCTCTGGGCCACAGATGCACAGGGGATGGCCAGCCAAAAAGTAACAGATTTGCAGGGGTGGGCTTTGCCTTTAGTCTTTCCAATTCCAGTGACTATGAGTCACTCTTCTCTGACAGCAGCCTTAAAGGAAGAGGGGAGGCTTACTGGGCACCTGACACTTCCAAATACTCAAAGGACAGAGTGATCTCACAAACACAATAGTAGGTTGCTTACTTTTTATACAGAACCAGTCAGACCAGAATCACAGTTTAGCAGGAAAAAGACTAAAGAAAGGAAGCAAAAGGGCTGTAAGAATGAGGGCAAAAGCCTGTAATCATAAAGTGCAAATCCAGCTGTGATAGGCAGGAGGCAAAATCAATGCACAAAGAATTACACCTTAAAATACCTACTGGGGGATTGAAATTTATAGACCAGTAGCTTCCTGTTATTTTGTGCGAGTTTTTACCTTAGAAAAGGGGGTCTGAAGGGAGAAATGAAGGTCAAGGAGACAGAGAACTAGGATGGGTGAGAAACGAGGTGAACAGTGAGGTACAGCAGCAGAGCTGGGTCCAAGGCTGAAGCAGGAAGCCAGATGAGGCACAGCAGGGATGCTCCAACCAAAGCAGTGGGGAGCTAATTGTCTATGAAGAACCTGCAAAGTTTGGTCCTTCTGGCACTGCCTTGACATGGCAGAAATCCCAGTTCCCTCTTTCTTACCTCTTTGGCTTGTGCCCCTGTCACTGCAATGACACGGCTAATCCCTTTGACAAGCTGACGCTCGCTGATGATGGCCAGGTCTTCCACAGATCCTGTTTGGAGAAGGTGCCTAAAACGCCAGCAGAGAACAGGAAAGAAAGCAAGTTGCTCTTAGCAAACAGGAATCAGGAACCCTGCTTTCTTTTTAGAATACTCTAGTCCAACAGCCCTTTCCTAATCCTAACCCCAATATCTTGAATCCTTTCCTATCCCTAAAGTCCTGATGGTACCCTGTAAGGCAGGAGAAAGCAGAGTTAAGGCTACTCCAGAGGAGCCTCTGTGCTACCTGCCCAGCAGGCTCCAGTCAGATGGTGCAGCCAAGTTCTGTCCTCCTTTCCTCTCCTTCAGCAGCGAGATGAACTGGCATTTTTCTCTTCTACTCAGCTGCTACTCCACCACTGTCTTGTCAGGCCAGCTCACTGCCTGGCCAGTAGACTCCAGACAAAGGTTAATTGTGCATTCTCAGGACACTGACAACCTCCCTTTTCCTTCTTATTTATTCAGTGCTGGATATGAAAACCATGGTGTCTCGGGTTCTGTTACCACAAGAAGTCATTCCAGACATCTTCATTAAGAACTGATCATCTCTTCTCCTAAGCAGTTTCTTGTCCCACTACTCCCACAAGAAGATCTCATGACTAGAAAATTGCTCATTTTCAGCTCTATCTGCTCTAAGGCCAGTTTGTTCCTTTTTTTTTTTTTTTTTTTTGTGTCAGCACTGTCCTAAGATCGATTAACTTTTCTTCTACTCTCATTACTGCTAAAAGCAGAAGAGAGTGAAGATAATTAATTAAAATAATCAGAGCAGTCTCAAGTTCTCATAGCTGAACTGGAGTCTCCAGCCAGGTCCCCAGCCCTTCTGCAACCCCAAGAGTGAAGCACCACAACCCTGGTGTGACAGGTCACACACACCTTTCCCATACTCTGCTGGCGCTCTGTGACTTTCAGGTTGGTTTCAGACTATGAAGTAAGGAAAAAAGCTGTGCATTTCATTCAAGTTTGCTCACCCTGGAACTTCCAAAGCTTTGTAACTAGCCCATCCTGTCCTCATAATATTTTTCCAGTGACAAAACTTAGTTTCACAGGGACAGGAGGTGAGCTTGTAGTGATGTTTCTACCTCAGCCACCAGTGCCCACAAACATGCCTTCTGGCTGCAAGAAAAAGTGACTTACGTCCCACAGCAGAGCTCCACAGAGGTCTGCATTGCAGCCTCGGAGTCACAGGTCAGCACATTCTCCACAGGGACCCCCAGAGACACTATCCTCACTGGATCTGGATAGCCCTGACAGAGGAGACAGGGATCAGCAGCTAACAACATGGTTGTTCAGGGGCACTTACAGACTAACTACATGGCTTCCTGTGTCTGCCTCATTTTTCCCCTATTCTAGAGCAGCCCCTGAGTCAGGGGTGGCACTACTCCCCAGCCAGCCACCAATGGGGAGGAAAAAACAATTGGTGACATGACAGGCTTTTGGTCCACAGGCATAAACAGAAAGCATGTGCATCACCAGTCTCCATGTTTCACAGCAGTGTCCTGAGATCTCATCTATGTCCTATTTTCCCTTCTGAGTTTTGGGAGACAAATCTCTTGCAGAAAAAAGTTGTGCCAACATCTCATGTCCCAGATGATTCCTGCTGAAGGAGAAGGCTCATGAAGATGTGCACTGCCATCCTGTCCTACCTCATCCACTGCACGGAGTCCCTGAACTCTTCTTGCCAGTGTGAGGGGGACTTCAGCCATATGCACCACCTCATTTCTTTGGATGAGATCCTGGACCACTTGCTCCACTTGCTGCAGCTGCTCCACAGTCACATGGCCCTGAGGAAGCAAATCAGCCACATTCAGGAGAAGCCTCCTGAGAGGTACAGAACGAAGGAGGGAGAACTGGGGCACAGCTACCAGATGACTCAGCTTGGGAACACCACTCTTCCCCTGCATCTCATCTTCTCTGCTTTTAAAAGGGAACTGTGAGCATCACGGCCCTCCCACCTTCTCCTCCCATGAGAGACAAGGATTTTTGATACAAGAGCATCAGCCAAAGTCTTCAAAAGAGATACTGGAATGAGTGACAGGTTACCAGGGCCAGCACTCAGCCTGACCCAAAGCTTCAAAAATACTCTCACCTGAATATACATCAGATATTTGCCACAGTCAAGCACCATCTCTCAAAGACTCCTTGACACTATTTTGTGTCAGTCCCATGACCACAGGCCTTGCTAAGTCCTTCCACTCCTGACCCCCATTCATCCCCTCAGCAAGCCCTGCTCAGGGTCAGGGCAATGCAAACCGGACACAGCCACGTCCAGAGGACCGAGCTTCATTACTCAGATAAAATGTGACTTATCTCTAAAGGAGTGACTATGGGGAGAGGGGAACAATCCCCGGAGAGAAGAGCTGTACTGGAATGCTGGTACTGCTGAGAACTAGGGATTTGAGAGTGACCTTGGCGTCGAAGTCGAAGCGCAGGCGCTCTGCCGTGACGTGGGACCCCCGCTGCTCGGTGCCGTCACCCAGGACCCGCCGGAGCGCGAAGTTCAGCAGGTGGGTGGCAGTGTGGTTCCTCATGCACGCCAGGCGCTGCGCCTGAAAGCACCCAGCAGAGAGCAGGGAGTGCTGGCTCTCCACAGCTCAGGGGAGCGGGGGATGGCACAGAGAGATAAGGAAAAGGCTGCGTGTGAGGGCGATAGCAGAAGATGGAGGAAAAACAATGGGTAGTACAGTTGTCAGGTGAGTTATGTGACAGGGCAGATCTAACTCCTGTTTCCACGGGATCATCTTTGTAAAACAGTAAAGGGTAGGCTGGATACTTTTGGAGAGACCAATGGGCCACAAAAATTACAGAGTCAGTTGTGGTATCTCCTTCCCACAGCACTCTATGATGGAGAACAGTCTCAAGAATGCAAGGGACAAAGATCTGCTGTGTCTGGGTTACTCAGGACATCACAAGGAAAACGTTAAGAGCACTAAATTATCACCTCATCCACAAAGAGCTGCACTTGGTCGCCAGCACGCAGGGTTTCCACAGCAGTGACCTCATGGATCACATAGCCACCAGAGAGATGAACTGACTCTACAGGGAAGAGTACATCCTGAGCAAAGAGACAGAAAAATGAGTTAGGACATAGGGAAGATCCAAACATCTGTGCTATGTACCTGCTTGACCTGACTGGGAAACACAATTCCCACCAATCCTTAAAAGACAGGGATGGGGTGGGAAAAGCAGAGAGAAGCTTACTGCAAACATAACCAAGTGTCTCAGACCTTGCCTGTACCCAGCCACTCATTATGCAGCATGTTGAGGCTGCCAGCTTGCAGTGAAGGGGCAATTACACCATCCATGCTGACAAATTTTCCTAACAAGTATTCTCATCCATGAGAAAATGAACAGCATCTCCTAAGGCACCTGTCTCTGGTGTCCAAGGCACCATTTCTGCCTCACTGGGATGGCAACAAAACTGGACCATCACTTTAGCTGAGGGAGAAGTGGTGAGCAAGGCACTGTAACACTCTGCAAGGCTAAAAAGGCCCGGGGCTGACTATCAAGAGCTGGAAATGGGGAAAGGAGAAAACGCTGCACCCTGTGTAACTTCCCAGGACAGGGTCAAAGCTCTCCCTTTGGCAGGGCTGAAGGAACATACTGCAGAAATGGAGATCCTCCCTGATGCTCTTGGGAGGAATAAGAGTTTTTGCACTGGATCTCAGGCTGGGCAGTACTTGTAGCTGACCAGAGACTGACCAGGACTGACCAGAGAGAAATTACTCAGTTCATGGACTCTCTGATCAATGATTGCCTTCTCTCAGCATTACAACCTCGGCTGGCAAGAACACAGCACATTGAAGGAAGACCTGAGAAGTCTTTAGTCTTCCTCAGCAAGATGAAATTGCAAAGGGCTGTGAGAGACAACCAGAGCAGCAAGAATGCCCTTGTGAAGTTACTGCTGATTCTGCCTTACTCAACCAACTCTGATGCTAAGCCAAGGGAACTGTCAAGAGTCAGCAGCTTGCAAATTAACACAGTAGAACAACCCATCACCTGGGGAATTCTGCCCGGCCTCAGAATCCATGGCAGCCTTGGGTTAGGCAGCAAAGGGCCTTACCTGCTGTCCTAAACGTATCATGTAGCCTTGGTCAGAGTCTTGCCCCCCCTGCTCTGCATAGAAGTTAGTCCTGTCCAAAATGACACCACAGCGTTGCCCTGCTCCAACCTCTTTATGGAGAGATTGATCTCTGTACAGCATCAGGACAGTGGCCTGGCATGGGCTGAACTCTGTCAGGGGGAAGAAGACAGCAGCAGTTAATGCATACAGCCTGTTGGATTGTGACAGGACAGGAGGGATCACTTCCCTGTGCCAACCCCTGCGCTATAGTGAAAGCTGACACTTTGCCTTGCTAGGGGAGGAGCAGCTACTGGCAGAAAGGACAAAGGACTGGAACTAAGTCACCCCTCACTTATCTAATGACAGAACTGCTGAGCAGCAGTGAAGTAGGAAGGGACACCCAATCTGGCTCCACATGAGCCTGGTAGAAGGAAATGTGGCACAGATGTATCTGCCATATCTGCCACACCGTAAGCTTGGCAAACCTGACTGACTTTTATGAAGATGTTGTGGATAGGGGACAGCAGGGATGTCACCTTCCGGGATGTAGCAAGCTTTTAACATCCTCTCCCATAGGCTCCTTGAACCCAAACTTGGGCACTATGGACAAGTGGACCATGAGGTGGGTGGGACTGGCTGGACAGAGGACCCCAGTGAGAATTGCTCAGTAGTTCAATGTTCAAATGGTATTCAGCTACTAGTAAAGCTACTTGGTGGCTGATATAAGGGACAACACCACTAAACATCTTCATAAATGACTATCCATGACAAAATGGGATGTACCCACATCCCACTGAATTTGCAGGGACTGGCTGATACCATGAAGAACTGGACTGACTTTTGAAGGCATCTGAGCAATCTACAGAAATGAACTGATGGAAATGTTAGGTTCTTGGGAGCAAGCTGAACACAAGCCAGCAGGGTGCTCTTGCAGCAAGGAAGGCTGCCTGCCTGCTAAGCTGTATGAACACCAACATAGCCAGGAGGTCAAAGAAAGAGGTTATTCATTCCTATTTAGCATTTGGAAGAATACATCTAGAGTACAGGAAATTTTGGCTGTACGTGAAGAAAAAGGCCTTTACACACTAAGAGTGATAAAGAACAGGGAAGAGATAGGCTGTGAGATTTTTGTCCCTGAAGATACTGAAAACTTAAATGGACAAGGCTATGAGCAATGTGATCCAACACACATTGCTCCAGAATGTGAAACTGTTGATACTTTTAACAAGAAATTGGACATCCAGAGATCCCCTTAAACCCAAATTATTCCACAATTCAGAAGCTGAGAAGGTGGGACAGTTCTAGCTTGGAGATTTCAGCCAATGCCACTGCTAGGCTTTTTCCCTCTGTTGTGCTCTTGCTGTAGCTTATATAGCTTGAATTGCCTCATTTTCTGCTTTGCGTGGGCAGCCACCAGCATCCTGGGTAAAAGGGAGTTGGCTGTACACAGCCATCTCTAATTGTCTGTGACAGCCACACCACCTCTAGCTCTCGGTGGCTTATCTTCATTTATGTTCGTGCCTACCGCAGGGCACCAGCAACCTTCGTTACCCCAGATGACCAAAAGCCTGCGCTGGCATCTAGTGGCCTGCCACGGAAACAGCAAGGGCACGGTTTCACACAAAAAGCCTTTGCTAATTATCCTTCTTTCTCCGAGTGCACACTCTCAGAGGACTAATTGCTGGAGACAGACTTATCTCTAGAGGAAATCGACAGCCTCTGTTTCACAACTGCACCCAGTGGTGCCAGCCCAGAGCTCAGCCTTGTTACCAATCCAGAGCCTTCCAAGGGATGTACCAACAGCACTAAGAAAAGCACCCAGTTTGGGATGAGGTACAGGGCTAGGGAAAAGATGTAGCAGCAAGGCGGTCATGTTTGAACCACGAAGTACACGTTGTGCATGCATGGGGCTAGGCAGCAAAAGCAGTGTGAGGGGCTCCAGTGGAGCCTGCTTTGCAGGAGGGCCAGGCACTCACCATACTGCCCGTGCTGCCCCAGCCTGTAGGCGTACTTGGGAGAGTCATCGGTAGCAGGCACGCCGCTGCTCCGCAGCCGAGCCAGCGAGTGCACATCCAGCTGCGTGTTTGTGCTCCCTCCTGGCTGTCCTGCCTGCAGGCCACCAGCCTTCCGCTGCAGCAGAGCAAAGGCACAGTTAGATGGGAGATCCCTGGGGCCACGAAACAGGTAACTGGAGCTGTAAGGATAGCAACAACTCCTTCCACCTTCATGGAAAAGGCTTGTTCAGATCTAGGCTGATGTAGGCTACTGCTAACTAACCCCACCCCTCCAAGCCTCACAAGCACTGAATACCACTCTGTGCTAGCCTTGAGCCAGGCCATACCAACTGTTAACATATCCCTCCTGGCACAGCTTGCTGTGTAGCTCTGAAGCTCCCAGGCCATTAAAGGTCAGGAGAGCAAGGCCTCAAACCAGTTACTGCACTGGGGGGTGGGGGAGGTGGGTGGGCAGTGCAAGTATTTCAGCACTACAGAGATCAAGGAGATTTTATTAACTCTTATTAAATAATTTGCTGCTTGAGCTGTCTAAGCTGGTTCCACTTTGTGTAAGAAGTTAGACTACGTGACTAACAGAGGACTCTCCTAACCTATATAAATATTTTATAATCTTCACTTCAGCAACACTCAGCATCATAAAAATACCTGAAGAGAAATCACAAACCAATACTTCAGTTCCACATTCAGAAACAAGGGGATTGTGATGACACTGCTATTTCAGATTCATTTTCCCTTCAGGGAGAGGGTATATAGATAGCCCTGTGGTGCTCTGAAGAGCCTCAGCAGTGAAAAGGATTCTGCTTCCATGTTCACAGAAGACAGGTAAGGCTTTGAATTATTCTGACAAGGCGGTCTCCCTCTTACCTTCGCATCTTCCAGAACAAGTTCGTTAAAAGCAGCTGAATCCAAACTGATTCCCTTCTCTTCAAGCATCAAGTCAATCAGATCCAGAGGGAATCCCAAATTCCCATAGAGAGACCAGGCTACTTCAGCTGTAGGACAAAAAGGACAAGAACTCTGTGAACACAGAAAGCAAAGGCATTTCAAGATTTGTCTGGATGGGAGCAATCAAGTGTGTGCTTTGGTAACTGGATCCATCTGTATTGTATGCAACTGTACAGTTAATGGGGAACAGAAGCCACGGAGTTCTTCTTGCATAGGACTGAGTATTAATAATGCTCCACAGCCCTGTTCCTGCTAAAATTCAGTGCAGCACATCTAGACAGCCAGATGCACTGGTGGGTACTGTGCTACTTCTCTCAGCTGTGTCTTACAATGACCTCGTTGACCAGTCAATAAAACAGCAAGGGAATATTTCTAACTTGCCTGTTGCCTAGTATGGTGTGAGGACGAAGCACTATTAAACAACTGCCATCTGAAGAAAGCAACATCTGTTCCTCTGTCTGGGGCTGGACAGTCACAGAAAATGCAGGGGAGGCAAACATCCACCAGTTTTGACTGCAATGCTTGTGAGGATGTGGAGCAAACTGTCTCTAAGTGCAGCTTGTCAGAGGGACACTCACCTGGGAAATTTGTGGAGGGCTCCATCTGCTGCACTGTCCGCTCGATGATGCACCTGCCACGCTCCAGGGAGGACAGAAATGCAGCCTCGTTCTCATTGATGATATCCTTGATCTGCCCAAGGATCAGAAGAAGGGTTAGCCACAACACTTCAGCAAGTTCCCCAGCTCAGCTCAGCCCTGCTCAGTCAGCTCAAAGCATATCAAGCAGCCTTTTTGTTCTGCACGTATCCATCACAATGTGGCTCTGATGCATTATTGAACAGTGCCAAAGTCATTGTGCCTCTTGTCACCATTCCTGTCAAGGAAACATTGACTATCCACGCAAGGAAGGCTTTAAGCTGACAAATGTTCCCTATTGGGCATTCATATCTGTGACCCAATTACAACTGCATGTCTGGAACATCCAGAGAAGTTGCTGGCAGTGGAAGCAAGCTGGGACTAGCCTTAAATCATCACTCCACTTTAGACAAAGGGTACCCAGGCGAGGACAGGATGTACTTGCACTCAACAAAAAAAGCTACTGTAGCTTTTTTAGAGCAACAGCTGCCTTACACAGGACATGCAGTCCCTGGTAAAGATCTAGTGGAGCTCCCATATGGAAATCTGCCACAGATACTTCTTGTGCCCAGCACATCTCAGCCCACTCACAAGAACATGGTTTAGGAGGAGGCTATGTAAACTCCTCCACCTAAGTCCCAAGGGCGGGCTGATTTCTGGCCCTGAGAGCAGTGCCTCACAAAGATAATGAGACAGAGAATGCTCACCTGGTTGGCATTCCTTGTCAGCTCTGGATAAGCATCTCCCTGTGGAAGTGAGCCTCAGTTAGTGACAACATCCTCAGCATCTTCCTCAGGGGATCTTGCAGCATGTCACAAACATTAGAGAGGTTACTTGCATACACTTACACATGCTTGTGCTGACTGTACCACTGATGACACTACGCCCCCACCTCCCATCACAAGTGATATGGGCACAAGCAGTTTTTAATGCTGGAATGCATAGGCAGGTACACCTTCCTGGAGCTCCTTCACATCCAAGATTGACTCCTGACAGTGTGAAGAAGTTACATGGGGCTGAAAAGGATGCCTTTTACCCCCAAGACAGCAGTTTTACTCACCAGCACTTCCACTACGGTAGGCACCAGGGAGGCCAGGAGCCCAGGTGGAGCCTGTAGAACTTCAGAGCAAAAGCGTACAGCCCTGCGCAGGATCCGACGCAGCACCAGTCTGAAAACAGGGCAAGAGTCCTCAGGCAGCCTTGGGAGCATCCCTGCCCAGCTCCCACATCCAATATCCCCCAGCTCCTCTGATCTGATTCATCAGCACAGGCCAGCTGCTCCCAACACCCTACACCCATCCAAGGGAAGTCTGCAGACTGGAACCCCTCCTGGCTCTCATCTTCTCACCTCCCCAAAAGCTCATGCACTCCCTATCTGAGGCCCACACCAGAACTTCTTCCCTGGCTGCTCATATTCCTTTCTAGACCTAACTTCCCCCACCGCATGCCACTTCCTTATGTCCTTACTCTGCTCCAGAGAAGCCTGGGTAGATGCCATCAGTGATGCACACGCACAGGGTGCGCACGTGATCGGCCACCACACGGTAGGCCATGTTCACACGCCCAACATCAGCATCCCCGACCAAACCTTGGTATCTAGGTGCCCTGCAGCCCTAAAAGAGAAAGCAGGGAGACAAATCAGCAGAAAGTAATGGCTGCAGAAGAAGTTTCAATGCAAGAGGGAGCCAGCCACACCTGACATCATGTTTTTTAACTACCTCTGAACTTCATGCACCGAAGGGACCATCATTAAATCCTTCCACAGCACTACAGACCAAGACTTCTCTACCTAACACAGGTCAGCCAAAGCCCTGGCACTGAAAAATTTAAGACACTTTGAAGGAAAAATGAATCAGCAGTGCTGATATCCCAGTGGATTCCCAACCGGGATTACTCCCTTTTTTCTAGAACACCGCATTGGACCTGGCAGGACATAACCTCCTGTCTCAAGGTACTGCTCAGTAACATTCAGAGAAGGCTGCACTATGCAATCTGTGTTCATGGAGCTTTTGTTGAGCTGTGACTGAGCAGAAACACCATCACCTTGTGAATGGCATCCAAGATGGGAGTGAAGAGATCTGTGTCATAGTTGGAGCGTTTGTTCTGCAGAACTGTCACCAGCCTTTCCAGACCCATTCCTGTATCCACGTGGTGCTGTGGCAAGGGAAGGAGATTTCCCTCTGCCTCTCTGTCAGCCATGCAGGAAAAATAAAAGGTAAAAGAGAAGCAAGGATCAGTTCATGGGCAAAAATAAGGAACAGGTGAATCAAAGAGCATAGGAAAGTGACAGGGGAAGAACGGTGGGCGACCCAGCATAAGGAAGCTCAGGGACATGAATGACAGCAGCCTGCCTTGGCCCTGTCAGGCAGCCAGGAACTGACCATCACATAGTCAGGATAGGTTGCAATGTAAGGAAAAAGACCTTCCCTAACAGGGCCAAAGGCCTTCTCCTCCTCCAGGCTGCTGCAGACCTCAAGAGATCTTTGGAATGCAGCATTAAGGGAGAATAGGCAGTGAAGGCTGAAGACAGGGAAATAAAGCAAAGGGGACCAAGAGCCATACGAGACAAATCTCCATTGCTTTTCTCTTGCTCTTGCTTCTGGAAAACAGTGAAAAGTCTGAGAACATACATATGACTTTGGAGTCAGGCCAGGGGGAAAGGCTCTGAAGTTCAGATGATATGCTTGGTACCTGCTGTACTGCATGAAGACCAAGTTCCAGATCTCCACTACATCAGGGCTGCCCTGGTTCACCAGTGCTGCAGCATTTCTGCCACCACCCACGTGGTCATAGTGGATCTCTGTGCAGGGACCGCAGGGACCTGTGTCCCCCATCTCCCAGAAGTTATCCTTCAATGCGAAAGGAAGCACATGACTGGCAGGAACCCTGGAAAGGCAAACAACAGAGGTGGCAGTGCTGAGGCACACACAAACCACACAGTAGCCGAGAACACAGAGAAAGTTGGAAGAAAGGAATCCTTTTCATCATCAGAATTCCTCTGCTTCGGTTCACACAGAATTACTCTCCTCAGGGACATTAAGTGGGCCAAACCAGACAGGATGCTAGCCTCAGCCCAAAATGCCTGGCAAACACAGCCTGGCCTCTGCTGACTCTCCAATGGGTCTGTGGAGCACCTTGCTCTTTGGAGCAGAGGCAAGACCTGAACTCCATCAGTGGCACAGAGCTGGCTGCCTTGAGTTCAAAGCCTACATACAGCCTGGAACAAGCTCCCAAAGCACAGCAGTGCTCTGCAATGGTTGCATCCTCTCACTGTAGCAGCCACTGCTCGCTTTCAGAGGGGAATGTACTCTCATGATGGAGAGGAAGCAAAGGATTGGAGATCCTGTACACACTGCATCCAGGCCAGCCAGTTTTAGGCACATACCTATCCCTACTGACATTATCTGAGAATGAACCAAAAGATCAAGAGATCAGCGAGCTCAGAGCCCAGATGACTTTTAACAGCCCAAAGAAACCAGAAACAAAATGGGTTGAAAATATAATCTCTGGCTCCTACAGCTGATCGACTAAAGAGTAAATGCAAAACCGTGGCAAGTGAAATGTCAGCACCTGCTGCTCAAAATCTCTTCTCTAACACACTTACCCCAGGCGGAGCCACATGTCCCTGCACTCCTCATCTGCACTCAGCCCCAGCGAGGGGTCTCCACCAAAATAGGTGACGTAGAGACGATCTCTGGGGATCTCATAGACCTCTGTCAAGAGCTCCCAGGCCATGCTACATGCCTCCTCCTGAGCAGGTAGGGAACATAAATGAAGCACAGTAATTCAGGAAGGGTCTTTAGAATGAGAGTCAAACAACAAAGAAGTTAATTTCAGCTGTTTCTCTCCCCTTCCAATTTTCAAGTGTATTGCAAAGAGCAGGATGAAGGTCAGGAGAGTGAGACAGCTCCCTGCTGCCAGTGGAAAACTGACATTCCTAAAATGTTGTGAGACCTTCAGCACGGTGTGCATCTATGTGCTTACTGGCAGAGTTACATGGATTATTTTCCTTCCAAAGAAAAAATGTATTTGTCACCTAAAAAATGTAGCATCCTTTATTCTTCTTCCCTTTGGAAACTTCCTAGTAATAAGCATCAAATGATCTAGTAACTCTTTTCACCATATTAAATGGTCACCAGCATTCTCACAGAAAACTGTGATATTTATGTATTGGTTACAGCTTTGACAGGCTGAGTGCTTTGAGAATCCGCAGGACACATTCAGTGACAGAGCCCATGAGCTGTTCCACAGAGCTCCCAGGAATTAACCTGGATCTTACCAAAACACTTTCTATACAGTACTATGGCACTACAGCACGGCTCCAAAAAAAGTCTACGTTTTCCTCTAGAAAGGGTTCACTCCTATCACCTCACCTTAAAGTAATCCCCAAACGACCAGTTCCCCAGCATCTCGAAGAATGTGTGATGGTAAGTATCTCGGCCCACATCCTCCAGATCGTTGTGCTTCCCTCCTGCACGCACGCACTTCTGGCTGTTCACCACCCGCCGATGCTGGGCCAGCTCGCTCCGGGGGTGCACCGTGCCCAGGAAAATGGGCTTGAACTGGAAATGAGAGACATCAGCTATGGACAGATGCCACCCAGCGCAGGGGGCTGCGCCTCGGGCTCCTGAAACACAGAATGGGTCAGGTTGGAAGGGACCACAGTGGGTCATCTGGTCTAACCCCCCTGCTTAAGGCCAGGGGAGCTCTAGAACACATGGCACAGGACTGTGTTCAGACAGTTCCAGCGAGACAGACTGCCACAGCACTATGGCACTACGAGAGGCGTCCGGGAGGACGGCGGCGCGGGACGGCCAAAGCAGCGCCGGAGATCTCCTCGGCAGGGGACACCCCGAGCCGGGCCGCGCTCCTCTGAGAGGCGGGAGCGCCGGTGAGCCGGAGGAGGGGAGGTGCGGGAGCGGGGACAGCACCTGGTTCATGCCCGCGTTGACGAAGAGAAGGCGCGGGTCGCCGCGGGGCCGCACGGGGGCCGAGGGCAGGCGGCGGTGGCCGTGGCGCTCCTCGAAGAAGCGCAGGAAGGCGGCGCGGATCTGCCCCGCCGACGGGCAGGCGGCACCGCCGCGGCGGGGGCTGCAGCGCCAGCGCCACGGCACCGCCAGCAGCAGC